>QGSO01000731.1:0-58618 GCA_011037825.1 Carya cathayensis | reverse complement strand
ACATACACAATAAACTGATAGTAAGTTAGAGGCTAACTTACCTCGATCGTCGCGTTCTATGAGAATAGAGCGCGAGACACGAGGAACTGCACAACAGCTGGAAGAGGAACACTCAAGTCCTTAAGATTTTCACTTCTGAACTCAATTGCCATATTGTAAGCACTTGCAACACCACGGCCAACTTGAGGTTTCACTATACTCGGAAGAGATAAATTGACTTCAGAAAGCCTTTGCACTAAAACAAGTTCATTAAAATTATCAATAACAACCAAACAAACAACTCATTTCTCAATCCATATACTCTTAGCCATAGTCAACCACAAGATGACACCAGTCATCCCGGACTATAATCCATATCATCACTGCTTCGGGACACTGTCATACAGTTTCCCAACATTACACCATACGCTCCACACTTCTCTGCTACGCCATTCAACCCTTCGTGACACGCCATCCGGTGTATCACGACTTAGTACAGAGTACACTCACGTGAACTCTCTTCCATTCACACTACAAAACCCATCACTGCGATACACGTCTCACGGTGCATCGCTACGCGACACGGAGTACGCGCTACGCGTACTTCCTTCGCTACAACACTCATCAACACGATGCACATCACACGATGCATCGCCATACCACACGGAGTACACTACATGCGTACTCCCTTCCTTCTACGACCCACATCACTACAGCGCATGTCGCGCGGCGCGTCGCTGCATTACACAGAATACGCTACACGCGTATTCTCTTCACACAACCCGCCGTATCACATCTACGGCATCCATCTCACGCCTATACTTCACAGCACAGTCCACAAAACTACAAAATCAAGCCTAACACTTCACAACCACACTTCGTTTCACAACTACGCAGCGAACTCCACAAACACTAACTACACAGTCTACAGCCAACCAAATCAACTATGTTAAACATAAATAACTAAAGATAGAGGGTTAAGACGAGAGAGATGTGATTGCTGTCGGGAAAGAATCCAAAACTGATAATTTTAGCGGGCTGTTACACCAACCATTTAGGGTTTCACCCTCTTTGATTTGGCTCAAATGGTTGATTAGATGAAAAGGGTTTTACTTTGGTGGCATGATCTCACACCTTGATTTCCTTCACAAATCCATTTAATGGTTCCTCTTTATGCCAAGTATCTAATACTATTCACTATGTGTGGCTAAGATCTTGCCAAGTGTCCAAATAAAACTTCTCTAACCTAATTTGGACATTCCACACTGTGATTTTGAAAACACTGCACTTAGTACGCTTATCAAGGTTACTATTCACTCAAAAAAAAACGTAATAAACTTAGTACTAAAAAATTCTAAATATTCATATTAACGTACAATAAAAACCATTTACCAAAACTCAACCCCGAAGTGCCCCTATAAATAAATTCATAGTTTCGAACAGCCGTTTCGTTCGAAATTATGAAAATCGGTTATTGGGCCATAAAATCCTAAATATTCAACTGAGTCTAGTGGTATAGACTATAACGTATTCTGACACTTCTAGCTACCTCAAATAAATAAAATCGCATTTCTAGCACCATAGTGAGTGATAACACTGATTATGTTGACAGACTAAAACCTTTGCGATTAGCCGATTCGTGAAAACTTACGGAGTTTCCACGAGGTTCCTCAAGTCTATAGAAATTCTACCATTGAATTTCTAGCGGGCTGTTACACATCGTCCCTCGAGTTGGTCTATGTTGGACCCAATAGATTGGAGGCAGGGAAGGCACACAAAATCGTGACACTTGGCTCTACGAGTGCATCCTTTGAGATCGCTTGGCCCACTAGTGGTTCAGCAGCCTTTGTTGGGACCGTCTGACCCTTCACCGATACATGTGGCTAGGACCCACCTCCGTCGATGAAGCCTGAGGCGAATAGGTCATGCTTCCTCCAAACAGACCCGTTTGGGGCAACCCGTGTGGTAGAACTCTAGGCCCGATGGGTTATGATGGGTTACACCACCCATCTCGACAATGGGCTCCTTGCCTTTACTAATCTGCCTCTTAAGCCCAAAAGAATGAGGCCTAGTGGCTGTCCCCTTTGAAGCCCCGATATTGGGCTACTTACCCCTAGATGAAGAGGCCCCCTACAAAAGACCCATCTCCTAGGCCCAAGCCCACCCCCACCCCTCTATCCTCTTCAACGTAGTGTTTAAGCCAATTTAAATTAAACTACAACTCCCCCAGTTGGTTCTTCATATCAGTCAATTACCTAAAGGATTGTTTCCTCTTAAAGGCCAACAAGTCCCATATTTCCACCCTCACATCTCTGGGTTCCTACAGTAACAGCAACAACTCCTATAGCACTGACATCCTACCAAGCACATTGACGAGACAAGTCTGAACGTTTCTTATGTTGGAGGACCTCCATGTACAACCGAGAGGGAGGCTGTAATGGCTCTACCCTCACCGCTAACAATGTTGCCCCAACAAAACCACCTTCTCAACCAACCACCCTCAACACCTCCACAAGTCTTTGCCATCCCATTCCATCTATGTCTTCCGGGATGAAGATAATGTTTTAGCACCCACCCCCATGGTGCTCTACTAGTGCCATGAACACTTCTTGTGAGTTTGAGCTCCTTTGTGCAATACAACCCCTATAACCTTCCTGGTGGCCTGCATAGAACTCCTTCCTCCCAACCATCACGCAATTCTCTAGAACTTTGGTGAACCAAGAAGCCATGGCTAGCTCCAACCTCATATTTTTCATAAACTTCCACCCTCTTTCAATAAGGATCACCCATCGGCCTTCCCTTGACACCTCAAAAGTTTTTAGTTTAATCACCAGAGTTTTTGATCGACCCATTTCCTTCCCAAAACGAACAAACTCACACGATCAAACACCCACGATCACCATTGAAAAAAAAATCGAGATGAAGAGTGTACAAAAAAGAAATTTTGTACTGAGAAAGTTTCAAGAGTCCCATTTCCTTTCCATAGTTTATAAAGCTTCCCTAGTGAATCAACATACCTTTCAGTGTGTTTATATCAATTTATACTCTCTTCAACAAGCAAGTCAATTTATTTACCTTACAATCATGCTAAAGATCCAAATTCCTTTGTTCGAATATGAACATTGTGTATAAAGTAACTAGATTCAAGAGTCTACACCAAAACTAGAGGAGTAAAAACATAAGAAGGATACAACCCAGCTATAAAACCAAACAAAAAAGAAAAACATTGGAAAATAAAAAGTACCTAGAAACCTAAAAATATTACAGAGAAGATTGAATATTTATAGAGTTTAATGGCCAAAAACATAATAAATTCAAAAGCCACTTTCTTCCAATTCTACTAAGCTGGTTTGCACATTTGTTCAACTACTAGTAGCATGTTGTTGTCTTCCTAGGCCTCAATAGGTATCTTCTTTTGTCTTTTGTTCTTCTTTTTTTTTTTAAATTAAATTTCAAGTGACTGTTGAAATTATATAGAATCTGAAACAAGAAATATTTCTTGTTTCTTGTTTTCTAGAAGGGATCGAGTACTTGATCTTCAAGAAACTTGTTATTTCTTGTTTGCCTCTAGCTATATACGAAAGTGTGGACTATACTATTTTGGACAGGTGAAAATAAAGAAGCTTATATATCCATTGAAAAAGAGAAGGCTGCAAGTGTTACTTAATCTTTCTATATATTAATGGAATCGCTTAGATTTCAATCCTGGTGGAAAAATCTATTTCTTAAAAGCGATCTTTGTGCAATAAGTGGGTCTATGTATTCGACTAATATGCAAAAAACAGAGATGAAAAGTTCCAATGTTGTCTCAAAATAGAAGTACACAAAAGCTCTCGGTGGATATCCTCACCTGAGATGGCATTGTTGAATGGTTGCCACAAGGCAAGAGGCGAGACGTGAAGGGGAGAGGAGGCTTGGCCTGGACATGACTAGGGCTTCTCAAAGAGAGAGAGAGAGAGGCGAAGGAGAGGCTTCAGTGGATATCTCACCTGAAATGGTGCTGTCGAACAGTGGTCATACTATGAGGAGCAAAGCGAAGGAGAGGGGGCCACATCGGGAGCTACTGTTGTCCATGCGAAGAAGAGGGGGCTTATGAAATCAAATGTGTTTGAATTTTAAACCTAGCAGAGGACATAAAAGAAATCAGAAAAGCCATATCAGGAGCTTTGTTAAAAGCAAAGGAAAAAAGAAAAATAGAAAAGCCACGTGGGCTGACTAGTAAAGCAGTTGTGGAGTAACCGCAGGCGTATCATTACCCAAAAAAATACTCCTAACAAAAATCTATCATTTTCTGGCAGATAAAACATTACCGGTGATATGAACCCGCGGGAATTTGAATCCCTTGAACCCACAATCAATTTGAAAACTCACCCAAGAAAGCCAAAATCAAGTCAATGGATGGAACAATCTAGACCCCTTGAGGAACTCGTTTCAAGAACCTAGATTATATTAAAATCTAGACCCATTGAAGAACCTGTCTCAAGATCTCAGATAACAAAGAATGAACACCACAAAAGTTGTGATTTACCTTTGATAAGTTTAAAAGTTCAATGAAGAACTAGAGGAGATAAAACTCAACTCACATTGAAATTAGGGGTGGGCAGTGGGGGCCGCTACCCCGCTACTAACCCGCCTCGCCCCCGTGTGGCAGGGCAAATTACCCCGCCTGGCCACACGGGGGCGGGGTTTCCCCCGCCCGTATATTGAGTCATGGGCGGGGGTAGGGGCAGGATGGGGTGGTCCCCCGCCCCGGAAATACCCCACCCCACCTCGTATATATATATATATATATATAATATATATTAAAAAAAACCCTCAGGTGACCAAAACGGCGTCGTTTTGGCACCTGAGTTATTTATTTATTTATTTAAGAATGTAAACCCAACATTTTTTATGTTGGAGGCAGCCCAAGAGTATAAGTTGGCATTTGCCTTATTGGGTGAGGAAGACATCCAATATGTAAAATATTTTGAAGATCAAGCGGGATTGGGGAAGCCTATGACTGAGGATTGGGATGTTGTATCTACTTTCGTAGATTTTTTAAGGCTTTTCTACGAGGTTACTACAATTTTATCTGGTTCTTTGAATCCTACATCCCATCATTTTTGTCAACAAATATGTAAGGTAAAAGAAGAATTAGATGAGATTATTGCGAGCGGTCACACTAGGTTGCTGGAGATAGCATTGTTGATGAGGGCGAAGTACGACAAGTATTGGGGGGGAGATTTCGATAGGGCTAATATGTTGTTATATGTAGCTGTTGCCATTGACCCCCAGTTTAAGATGGATGGCATGGTATATGGATTGGGTATTGCCTACGGGCAAGTATGGGCGGAGCATATTGCATCAAGGGTTAGGGAAACCCTTCATAGATTATTTGATGAGTTTACCATCTTGCGGGGTGGTAATATTACGGCACCTACCCCTATCCCTCCACCAGTTTCAGATGCCAGGGCTGAAAAAAAACGTAGAATGGACTGGGGTGATAGGATGGAAGGGAACCCATTCATGAGAAGTACTGCAGAGGCTAAGTCAGAGATAGACATATACTTTGGTCTAGATCTTGAACCATATGTACGAGACTTTGATATCCTGACTTGGTGGAAGATACATGCCCCCAAGTATCCCGTCCTTGCACAAATAGCCCGCAGTATTTTGGCCATCCCTATTAGTACCGTAGCATCGGAGTCGGCCTTTAGCACTGGAGGGCGCGTATTGGATCCATTCCGGAGCTCATTAGATCCTGACACTGTTGAGTCTTTGATTTGCACCTCAAATTGGATCACAGGGAGTCCAATTCATGTTCCGGATGTTATTGATTATGATCATGTCAACGCCGAGGATGAGGGTGATGATGCACCTGGATCTGGTAATGTCACATGAATTCAATTATCTTATTTTTATTTATTTATTTAAAATTAATTTGTGTTAATTTCTGCCTTTAATTGTTGTAGTGATACCTGGGACGGCGTCTACAGCTACCTCCTCCGCTGCAGTGTGACTTCTTTTATATTAGACTCTAGACCCACCATTGCTCATGATTTGTAGAATTAATCCCTTAATATAAGTTAAAACTTTATATTGATAATTCTAATTCATTTTATTTTTAACTTATTATTATTGCAGGATTTATGATCTTGAATTTGTCTGCTCATATCTCAACACAATGGAACATCTCAATGAACTCACTGCCACCCAAAATTGATCAAACTTTCCAATGTTATGATTTTGTTAATTTATAATTAGTTGTAATGTTAATCATTAATGGTAAAAATTGTAGTATTTATTAATAATTAGTTGTAATGTTAATCATTAATGGTAAAAATTGTAGTATTTATTATTTTTATGTCTTTGTAATTTTGTAATAGCTTAGTGCATGCCTTAGTTACTTAGTAATTAATAGGCTAATAGTATAAGACTATAAGGTTGACCGTTGAAGTTTTTGAACTTGGAATTTAGTAATTAGTATTTGTATTCCTCTTTTTTTTCAAGTTTTTTTTAATATATAAATATAGTTGTAGTTAAATGTTTAGTCTAAAAACAGGCTTGGATTGTGTTTCTTGGTCATTCTGGCCCAAATAATTTCAATGGGCCAAGGGCCCAATTACAAAAGCCGGGGGGTGGAAGGGGGGGAGGTCCACCCCTGCACCCCCATTACCAGACGGGGTACCCCGCCCCCGTCCATGAGGGGGCGGGGGGAAGGAACAAAAAACGTCCCCCTGCATGGGCTGGGGGCGGGGGGTGGGGGGCGGGTAGCACCCCTAATTGAAATAATCACTAAATTTCATGAACTTTCATAAAATGAGGATACAAAGAGTATCTAAAGCAAAACCTAATTAAATTCCTAGCTAAAATAAGTCACCATCTTCCAAAAATACTCCTGAGTGAACAATGCCGCAACTACAATAGCGAAGCTATAGTAACTCGGCTACAGTAACCCTTTTGTAACCCTAGTTCAACAAAATAATAACTTTCACAACATGTCCTAAAGTCCTTATCATAATAAACCCAATTATTCTAAACTAATAAAATAATTCCTTTAAATAAATTAAACAAATTGAAAACCTTCAAGTGCCCAAAGCTTTTAAGTCATGTTATTGCCCTCTTCCATAGCTTGTATAAAATGAATCAAAACTAGATCTGCATCCTTCAAGCCCATCTGGAATGTTGGGCTTTTGCTAGACATGTCCCAAGTGGATTACACCAATCCTTACATTGCTTCCTCACTCTTCTTAGCTTTTGATCTTGTGATTGCGCCATATAGAACTTGTAAAGGATATATAAGGCTCGATCCACCTTGGTGCCCATCATTCCCCCTCTTCTCAAAAGGATTTGACCTCAAGTCTCTGTCTGCATCAAATGGAAAAAGTTCAGTAACATGGAAAATAGCAAAAACATAATATTTACCTGGAAGATCCACTTGATATAAATTATCATTAATTCTCTCAAGAATTTGGAAAAGTCTATCCAAGCTACTCCTATCATCAACAAGCAAAAGCATCAAATCTAAAGGAGTAAATAGATTAAAACCATAAACAATTTTAAAAAGAGAATAAGAAATAGTAGTATGCATGATCCTATTATATGCAAACTCTAATAATGGCAAATGATACTTCCGCAAACGTGCATGCAACAAGTCAATGAATGGAAAATGAAACTTCCACAAACGTTCATGCAACATGTCAAAAATCTTCTCTACACCAAACTAACCATTCCAATTATATGCAAACTTAATGAATAGCAAATAATACTCCCACCAATGGTCATGCAATATGTCTAAAGTCTTCTTTACACCAAAATGACCCATCAAAACACCTCCATGTGCTCTATGCACAAGCAACTCTCGCATATATCTATTAGGTACAAAAAGTCTATTCTCTCTAAACAAGTGCAATCTAGTCTATAGAACTTACCAAACGATATTTTCTCACATACTCCATACACACTAACAAAGTCAACATCATTAGCATGCAATTTATTATCATATTCAAATCCCAATAGCTTTGCATCTAAAATGAAGACAAGGACATACCTTCTTGATCATGCATCAACCACAATATTTTCCTTACCATGTCTGTATTTGATTTCATGAGGGAAAGTCTCAATACAATCATCCCACTTAGCATGCATTCTAGTCAACAACTTCTTACCTTATCCCTTCAAGTATGTCAACGACTCATGTTCTTCAAAGAAAGGTTGGGTAGGGATTGTCACACTGTAAGACCCCGTTCCCGTAGGATAGAAATGTCACTAACGTACATAAAAAATTGCCCAATAAAGAGATTCATATCCTGAAATACCGCATTTATTGAAAACATTAATTAAACTGGACATAAGTGTTTTTGAAAACTTAAAACTGAAAATGTAAAATAAAAACATAAACTAACCCTATGCGTGACTTTTTATCCAAAAAAAACATAAAAGAATTAAGTCCTTGCACTAGATCTACTCCTGGTCCTCTAGCTTTATGTCCTTACAACCATCATCTGTGACATTTAAACGTAGAGGAGAAGAAAGAAACAAAGAAACAAACAAAAAATAAGTCGAATACTCAGTAAATAGTACATCATAACGTAAAACATAACTTAACAAGACTTAATTTTTGAAGGACTCTTCAAACAAACATATATCATTCACAGATTTTCATAGCATGTCTATTCATCATCAACATGAGCGGAAACATACATAATCATGGTGAACATATAAACATGAATGCATAAATTACTTGTTTATCTTGTCTTTCACTTATTATATGGTGAACCATGCTTGAGTCTGTGGCACCCCATAACATGGAGTGAAATACGCTTGAGTCCGTATTTCACTTAACATAAGGTGAACCACGCTTGTGTTCGTAGCACCGCATAACATAACTTGTGGTGAACACGCTTGGGTCCATGTCACCCTTAACATAACTTGAAGTGAAACTCGCTTAGGTCCGTGTTTCACTTAACATATGGTGAACCACGCTAAGGTTCGTGGCACCGTCTTATCATAGCTTGTTAATGAGTGTGTGAAAGTGCACTCTAAATATCCTATTATTATATTAAAATGCTAAAATGTGAATAGAAATCATAGGAATTAATGTGTATTCTTGAATTGAGTTTCTATTTACATTGAGATACTCCTAAGCAGTTTTTTATGTTTAATTTCAGAGTTTATAAAAGAGCAAGTGAAGCCAGTCAAATTCAAATGAGGACTTTCATGGGGTTTGAGAGCAATTTTGAAGAAAAGAAAAAGAAATCACAAAAGGAAACCACAAGAAGTCTAAGTCCGAAATTCGCTAGGAGACAGTCTGGACATACTTTACTCTTTTGACCATAAATTTTTACTCACATATCTAATTGATGTTATTCTTAATGCTTTAGATAGCTATCTTAAAGGGCTATAAATTTGTCTCTAATAAGGATTTCCAAATTCGGACTCCTGAACCGTGTACGTGGCTGCCAAGATGTGTTCTAAAATTTAGGTATTTTTTTATGCGAAAATTAAGAAGACATTAGGGTTTCTTTCCTACCCTATATAAGCATATCATTAGCACGAAATAGAGAGGGGAAGGAGGCACAAGAGGCAGATCTGAAGAGAGGAGAAAATCACTTCCATGGCCACCGTTCGCTTCAGTTTTCTCTGGAAATTTTTGTTGTCCAGTATATTTATGGGTAACTAAATTCTCAAGTAGGGTTAGGGATGAACTTGCACATTAGATGGTATTTTAATTTATGTATTTGATCTTCAATTACTAAAACTCTTTTGTTTTATCATTCTCAATTCATCGTTGATGTTTTATTCTCTAAATAATCATAGAATTTATTCTATTTATGGATTCAGTCATGCTTTTTCTATTGAATGGATTGGTTCTTTGATTATGTTTGGATCAATTATTTATCTATATTGATTTAGTTTTTTGCTGCAATATCGCTCCCTGAGTATATTGTCATTGTTGGATTTTCTCAATAGGGATAGTAATTTACGTATTTTAAAAGTGGTGAATGATTTTTCAAAGGGTTACATTTGGTTTAATTTTGGTTTATAAATCTATACCTTCCGATTGGGAATTTGGAGAATTGAATTCCTAATTGAGTTATCCAATGAATTAAAAATAATTAAAATACCGGATTTGTGCAAGGGATTCCGGACGCTCTACTGTTCGTCAAATTTGAGTACTTTTTCCGTTGATCACTTTGCTTCATTTTAATTTGAATTTAAAATTAATCTTTGTTCTCTATTAATAATTTAATATTTTCCTTTAGTTTCTTTGTTCCTTCTGCTATTCTTTTAATTTGTCTCCCTGTGAAATCGACACCTCAAAGCTGTGTTACAACTACCGCGTTATTTTTTGGGCGTATCACTTGTGGTGAACACACTTAGGTCCGTGTCACCCTTAAACATCTTATTTTTCTTAATGCATGAGAACTTATTTAATATCATGAACTTTTCTAGCATGGCATATACTTACAAATGGCATAGCATGACATGACATATTTTTGTACATGGCATATCTTTGTACGTGGCATAATATGATCTAAACATAAATATTCCATGGCATACATGATCTGAGTTCTATATGAACTTTACCTAACATACTTGATCTAAATACCTATATGAACATGATATTACATAGCATGCAAGATTTAATCACTATATGAACATGGCATACATGATCTAGGTACTACATGAACATGGTATATATAAACTAGCTATTTTATTACGTGGCATACTAGACTTAAATTACTACATGAACATTTCATGACTTTCATGTGATTTAGAATCATTCACTCCATTAAACAACAAATTCATTCATACAAGCATAATGTCATATTTATTAAAGATCGTGAAAGGAATCTAACATTGACTTAGCTCGTAGCGTAGCGTAGACAAACATCATATTTTAATATACCATTAGAAAATTGCAGCACACATGCAATTATATGATCATATTAATTACCTCTTAGCGCTGCTTTCACAATCTCACGTCGTAGCTCTTGACCTATACGAGGCACTAGACGTTACTAAACTTTTCTAGAAAACATGTCGTAGCATTCTAAATACTTAAAAATAATAGCAAAGAGATAACTCAATAAATATTCACTTATACAAAGATTTCATAAAATAATAATATTTAAAACTCATATCATATTACTTAAAATATTCTGTGTAAATGTATATATTAATAATTTTATAAAAATCTAGTTAAAAGTTAATTGGAAAATTAACTAAAATAATATGCTGAAACAATATAAAAGAATACTTTAAAATATGCTTAAAAGCCCTTAAATATTTTCTATAAAAACAAGTCTATGACTAATATATTTATTTAAGTAGATAAAGCCCATGTAAAAGTGAAGTTTCTTCTGAAAATATAACCAGCCCAATAAAATCACTAAAACAGTTGCTGAAATATAATAAAATAAAGCCCAATTTAAAACACAAGTCCATCTCAATGATACATGTCTAACTAACCTCAAGCCCAACCCACAAGGAAATTAGTCCACGTATCAAGTTTAAAACATAAGCCAACATAGTTATTTGAGGGTAAAGAAGTAACTTCTCCAAAAGTTCCTTCAGGAGGATTTACGAAAGTCTACAAAACAAGGGGTTTCAGGGGCATTAAGGGAAAACATCCTAATGGGCATGGGTATTTTTGGAAAAAAAATAAACTAAGCAAATAAAAAGGGAAGAAATAGCTACTGCAGAGGATAATCGTGCGATGGAAAGGCAACTTACCAAGAGAAGGAGAATCAAGGCTTTGGTGGGTCTGGGTGCTGGTCATGGAGGCACAAGATGGCCGGCAGTTCCTGAGGGAGTGGGTGCGACGGGATTGGGCTGGTTGGCACTTTCTGTGGCTGTTTCCGACGAGTTAGTTGGCTGTGAGAGTGGTTTTCTTGGTTGCAGAGGCATTTACGCTAGGCTGGTGTGTAAAATGTTTTCTGTTTTTTCCTTCTGAGGGTCTTGTGGGTTTTATAGATGAGGGACAGGGAGATGCCGTGAGTCTTGAGGAGAAAATTGGATAAAGTCTAGAGTTGAGAGCTTGAATTCAACTAAACTTTGGAGAACTACTCCCACAAGGAAAGAAAAACCGATAGGATAAGAGTTTTGAAGTGTTTAAAAAAAATAGTTTTCTGATTAGGAAATCAAATAGAGAATAAAAAGGGACTTATAGTTATCAAGAGATTAATCCTATTCAAAACCAAATTACTGCCTTAAAAACATATCTAATAATAATAATAATAATCATACTTTTGGGATCGGATGTTACACGCACCTGACACAAAGTCAATATAATGCTCTATCTCTTTAAAGGTGGCAATCCACTAAACACAATATTAGGAATCGTGACCTCATATCCATACAATAAAGAAGCAACAACACTAGGCAAAGAATCATTAGATTTATTAGTATAAAAACTCGCCTTAGTTGTAAAAATTTACTTCTCTCTTTGTTTTTCTCTCACTTTTTTCACTCTCGCTTTTCTTTTCACTCTCCTTTTTTCTTTTCACTATTTTTTGTTCTTTCACTCTCTTTTTCAACATCTTTTTTTTAACTCTTAGCCTCACAATTGTTTTTCAACACATTCTCTCTTTTTCTTGAGGTTTCAGCCTCACCCTCATTTTTTTTCTCTCTCTCTCCTTTTCGGTCTCACTATTTCTTTGTTTCTCAATCTCACTCACACTCTTTCTTTTTCATTCAACCTTACTTTTACTCTATTTTTTTTTATCAATCTCATTTTGTCTCTTTCTTTTTTAATCACCTCACTTTCACTCTTTCTTTTTTGATCAACCTCACTTTCACTCTTTCTTTTTTGATCAGCCTTACTTTTCAGCTTCAATTGGTCCTCATGGACCTGTTTTGTGGTTAAAGGAGCAAACTTGATCGTTTTGCCATTTTTTACAAAGCTATATATGTTCTTGACCCCATCATGGATCACCCTCCTATCATACTGCCACAGCCTCCCCAATAAGACATTGCCAGTATGCATAGGCACTACATCAAAAAGCACATCATCTTTGTACTTCCCAATTGAAAAAAAAAACTAACACTTGCTTATTTACCTTAACTTCCCCACAATGATTCAACTACTGCAACTTGTATGGTATAGGGTGTTTCAATGTAGGTAATTCAATTTCTCAACTAAAGTAGTGCTAGCCATATTAGTACAATCCCCCATCAATGATCATACTACATACATTGTTGTTGATGTGGCATCTAGTATGAAAAATGTTCTCTCTCTACTGCTTTGTACCATTCATCTTAATTTGTGTATTGAGAGCACACCTGACAACAAGAAACTCACCATACTCTTCTTTCTTATACTCATATTCAATACTAGGCTCACGTCTCCTCCTATCTTTCCCACTTTGATTATTTCTAATCACTGCATCTTATTGATCCATCCTATCCCTCACTTCCCCGAACGTCAAATTCAACTGTTCAAACTTTTGTTGCATGGACTGCAACACAAAATATGAATTGTCTCTCATCCCCTTCAATGATGAGTCACTCTTGTGAGACATCATTATGCGCTGCACAAAAGAATGTTAGTAGTAAAAACCTCACACTACCATACATGTTTACGCTCAAATAATGACACTCCACTTGTGTTTCACTCTAATTGGCTTTTTTCCGATAATGATCTCACACTCTCTTGCCTTTTACTCCAAGAGTTTTCCCACTCAAGTTCTTTAAGAACTAATTGAACTCAATCAAGACAATACAACCTTATGTTATTCTAGCTAGTAATTAGCTCCAACAAACAAGAGCAAGAAACAAGGAAGGAAATAAATGACACGAGACTCAATAATATACGAGGGAAAGAGTAATCACATGACAAGATACCAACTATAATGATATATATTCAGCCCATTTGATGATAAGGCTCAATCAAAAGAATTTTTTTTTTTTTTTGAATTTTTCTTTTCTTTTCTTTTCTTTTCTCACTAGTTCATTCACAAACAACAATATTCAAGTGTAACAATCAAACATTTGAATTCAAGCGGACAAAAATTGACAAGGAATAGAAGAGAGAATCAATTAAACGATACTCCAAGCAATTGACAAATTTAGAGATGCAAAAAATCCTAGATGATATAAATTATGGCCACCCTAACAAACCCTAATGAAAAAGCAACTTTAGCAACCCTAGGTTGAAAGAATTTTGGCAACCCCAATTCAATAAACCAAAACACAAATAACCCTAATGACAAAGTAATGCGGTAGCCCTAGAAACAAGGAAATTTCTGCACTTTTTTTTTTTTTTGCAACCCTAGAACAATGAAACCCTAGAATTAAATTTAAAGATGCAAGAATTAAAACATAGAATCAGACCTAATTGAAAACTTTACTATGAATACCAAATGATGTGAACCCGCGGGAATTGGAATTCCTTTAACCCACAATCAATTTGAAAACTCACCCAAGAAAGCTAAAATCAAATCAATAGATGGAAGGATCTAGACCCATTGAGGAACTCATTTCAAGAACCTAGATTATATTGAAATTTAGACCCGTTGAAAAACCTATCTCAAGAACCCAGATTACAAAGGAGGAATGCCACAAAAGTTGTGATTTATCTTTGATAAGTTTAAAAGTTCAATGAAGAACAAGAGGAGATAAAACTCAACTCACAATGAAATAATCACCAAATTTCATAAACTTTCATAAAATGAGGATACAAAGAGTATTTAAATCAAAACCTAGTTAAAACCCTAGCCAAAATAAGCCCCCATCTTCCAAAAATACTCCTAAGTGAACAATGCTGCAGCTACAGTAACCGTCTTGAAACCCTAGTTCAACAAAATAATACATTTCACAACATGCCCTTAAGTCCTTCTCGTAATAAACCCAATATTCTAAATTAATAAAATAAATCCTTTAAATGAATTAAATAAGTTGAAAGCCTTCAAGTGCCCAAAGCCTTTAAGTCATGTTGTTGCCCTCTTCCATAACTTGTATCAAATGAATCAAAACTAGATCTGCATCCTTTAAGCTCATCTTGAATGTTGGGCTCTTGCTAAACATGTTCTAAGTGGATTGCACCAATCCTTACATTACTTCCTTACTCTTCTTAACTTTTGATCTTGTGATTGCTCTATCTGAAACTGGCAAAGAATCTCTAAGGCTTAGTCCACCTTGGTGCCCATCAACTGGACTAGACAAATAGCCTAACAGATTTGTGAGTTACAACACATTCAAATTCTAATGAGTGAGCAGAGCAATCCTAGATCCTTAGGGACAAAATGAGAGCCAAAAAGTTCACAACACAGAGATTAAATACAAGAAACCACTTTTTGTCTTCATATTGAAAGGCAGATTGCAACTTCAAAGAATTATACAGTACAAATGAAAATAAATGTAAGTGTTCCATTTTCACTAGTGGTATTGATTAGTAATTATTTTAATTACATTCTATACTTCCAAACTGAAGATCACAAGCAAAAATATTCAGCAACTACATTATCACAGTAGTCATGTCTCAAGATAAATGGTGCAAGCACAATAATGGACAAGACGTGCAAGATCTTACATATAAATGGAAATCTATTTGCGGTAACTTTCAATCTGATATCTTATGTGGTTCTTGACTCCAGTTAGCATGCCTAGCAGAAGAGTAAGCGGAGAGTGTGGAACCAGTCATGGTCAGTGAGTGCTTAGCAAGGTTCACGCTTTTCTTTGTTGCTAACCACAAAGTCCAGAAGAATCCAATCCAACCTGATTTAGATAAAAGTTTTGGATTCCAAAGGGTTAACAGAAATGGAGCAGCATCAAAAGAAAATCCAGCATGAAAGATTAATCACCAGCCTCACATAACAATGAAAATTAGTACAAAAACCATGTTTGGATAGGAAAAGGCAGCACATTCCACATGTGTAGGGCATGGGCTTCGCTAGAAGGTCCAGGCAATGGAACATTTTGCAGGTTCCTTGCTTGCACATTTGCACTCAGAAACAACAAAAAGATTATAGTTTCATTTTTATTCTCATAACATACACCAATATGAACTAGTGCAATATCAGTTTATTGGTGAGGTCTACCCACTTTTTCTTATTTCAATCATCTTTGTAAACTTAAATTTTCCATTTACAGATATGGCATGTGAAGTTCAAGAGTCAATATTTGTCTAAGAAAGTAAAACCACAATTAAACTCTAAAGAGCAAAAAAGGGAGACGTAAGGTTTGTAGAACTGATAAACCATTAACCAAGTAGCACTTGATAATAAGAAAGTAAAAGAAGGATATTTTGGGCAAAAATAAAAACAAAAGAAAGGTCATCTGTACCTGTAACTATGAGAGCAACAATGATTGCTGAAATTGTAGCGCCGGAAATAACAAAGACAGCTACTGATAATGCTCCAATATATATAAATGTTACACAGGTGAAAAAAAAGGCCAGGAAGCCACGAGACACCAAAAGAGATATAACAATGGCATTGACGGTTGCAGCCAGAAAGAAAAGCATAAAGACAAGCAATCCTGTCAAAGCAAGAAGCGTGATCGCCCCAACCTGCAGCGAATTTGGAAAGTAGAGAAAAATTAAGAAGAGATCTTAAAACATTTAATATTATTAAGACAGGACAATCAAGCTGAGCAATGAAAATTCATTCATGATCCTTTATTTATAATCAAAACTTTATGCGAAAAAGTAGAGAATATCTACTTTTACGATTCCGTAACACCATTGCAACCATTATTGTAACGATCATAAGAAAGAAATTAAGAATAAATCACACAAGAGTGATGCATGAGCAACTGCCAAATCTACATGAGGAGCAAAAAGGAGATGGTTCTGTCAATTCAGACATCGTAAATTTTGCGGAATGCCTGAATTTTAGAATAAAAAAACAAAGTGGAGAAGTGATGAAACTGTCGAAGGATGTAACCTTTTAATCAAAAGTTTTATTTTGCAAGATCTTCAAACACCAAATCACGATTCAATCCCAATTCCAAATCACATTCGAACAAAGAATTGAAGAAGATCTCCATGACAAGCAAATAATACACGTTTTAGATAAAGAAAAGAAACATAACAGATTGAACTTGGTTTCTTTCTTCTTCTTTCTTCTTCTTTTTTCCCCTATTGCTTAGGGCCGTCAAGAGCATTGTGAGATCCCCATTTACATATAAATTGGGCACTAGGATAATGCAAAACACATTAATGACGAATTTTTATTTCTTTCCTCCGGTTGTTTGGTACCAAAAGAATGAAGCAGGACTATTCATCCGGGTTCCAACCCGGGAACCCGGGTATACCCGGACCGGAAACCAGGTTTCAAATCCGGGCCGAAACCCAGACCAGGTTAACCCAGGTCAAACACGGGCCGGAACCCGGATTCCGGGTTTCGGGTTCCACCAGGATTTTTTGTTTTTTTTCAAGTAAGGGTTTAGAAGCATAATTTTTTTTGATAAAAGCCTATATTGCATTAAAAATGTTGAAAAGCAGAATTCTTCTACATTTACAAAAAAAAATTAAAAGTGTGTCAAAAATCATAATTTTTTATAAAAGCCTATATTTTATGAAAAACGTTTCTGAGTCATCATTGAAAAGCATAATACTAACATTTTCCAAAATGATAAAAATATATAAAAATGAAAAATAAAATGCATGCAATCCACTACATATTACATTATTTTGTTATTTACACATTGCATTACACTGCAAAATACAAAACTACGTTATATGAATTACAAAATAATTCCGGCATATAGCAACTTCCAAGTGTTCGAACTGAGAGATCCTACAAATACTGTAAGCTAAAAAGGTAAGTACAAAATTAATAAAATGTGACAAGGGGCTAATACAGAAAAAAAAGAAAAATACTAAAATGTGCAATGCAATTACAAAATCACAAAATTAGTAAAAAATTAAATAATTATGTATAACTTTAATTATCACCAAATTGAACAGAAATTAGCATCTATGGATTTCTGGAAATACCTTTATAAGTTGCATTCTATAAAACTTCTATGCTCTACACATCTATAAAACTTTTGATCTGTTTGGTGTCAATGACCTAGTGGGAAAACTAGTAGGCAAGACTGGCAAGTACAACCTGTCCAAAACCAGACTTAGTTTGCTATTGATAAATGCATGCTACAAAGATTAGAAAAATAATCTAATTATTCTACTAACCCAAAAAAGAAAAATCATTTAAATAATGTCAGTGCTGAATATTATGAAGTGCTACTTCTGCTACACATTTATCGCATCCACACACTCCTTGGCTTATTCTTTGTCAAGTTCAATGCACATTCAATTTTAGCTTATAAATTATTATAGGGAATTTCTTCTTCATGAACTGATATCAATGATCATGGTGGTTAGGCTTTCCACTCCTATAACCACATCGTAGTTGGTAGATCACCATCTACTCAGATTCCCGGTCACCGCCCTTGCTACTAATTGCTTCTGTTTGTTCTTCGCTTAATCCACAAGTTTATATATATATATATATATATAAATCCAGGTGATCTAGCATGTCTGGTTGCAAATTGCAATGCATGTTCGCAAGGAATCTTTGTTAATTTAATGTTCCATGCATGGTACGTATGTGCATGCTTTAATTTGTTATATATCTCTTCTTTATTCTTTATTTTTGTTGATCATGAGTCGAATCCACACAAACACAGAGACCATACCACTGGAAGCCCTTCAATTAATGCCAGTGCCATATCAAAGACTCGTCTCGCATGATCAATATTCCCATAAACAGCCTCTCTTCGTGCGTAAACTCCACATAGCAACACATCCTAACCCAAAAAAGACCAAAATTGACAAATTAATAAATATTCACACTCACAGGTAACCAAAATACTCAAGCAGACCAAGTAAAAACAAATTCCACGTGGCATTAAAGTGCAACATGATTCTCTCTTTAGAGAATCATACTGAAACTGAAAGAGACTCATACAACAATCAGTTTCAATTAGACAGAGCCACCTCAGTTTGAATTTTTAACAAAATACAAATAGAAAAAAAAAAGAAGAAGAAGAAAATTCATCCCACTCTATGATTCAAACTTATATAATGTCTTGTACATAAATTAGGATATAAAATTATAGCACCCAAATTAAATCATGCCTCTGATATTGAAATGCTTGGACCACAACACTAGGGTGGGATGATAATTATTTGGTTTATAAAAAAAAAATTTTAAAAAAAAACTAGGTTCTTACTCTGAGTCCCTGATGCAATCATGCAACAACTTCATCAAATATTAAGAGAGATCATTTAAATACTGAACAAAGTGTGCCTTCCACTTCATTCACATTAATCTTAGCTCCAAGGACATAAAAAAGGGTAAATTTTAGGAAAGTAACTTCTTTTTTTAGTTGAAAGGTTGTTTGGTTCTTAAATGCCTAATATGCCTTCTGTTCAAATTTTTGTATTTAGCAATAAACAAAAGCTAACTTGCACAAGAAGTCATTAATACAATAGAAAATCAAGTTTACTCTGATTCCTGATGGATTTAGTACAACTAACAGAAACCCTAGCTCTCTTCACATGGGTTTGTTGTGAAATTTCGTGATCTCCATTTCTTATTGTTTCTAGACTTTTACTTGGTAGCCATGTGTCTCCAGTTTCTACAATTTGTTTCTTAGGCTCTTTTATGTACATAGCAACAAACCCAGTCTTTAGATCTAAACCCATTACCCACGACTCTAGCATTTTGCAGCTAACAGAATACTCCTCAAACATTCAACAAATCTACATAAAAATACTCAAACATTCAAACATTCTCATAAAAAAAAAAAAAACCAAAATCAACAAATAGAGAAAAGAACAGAGGGAAGATAGAAAACATACCCAAATGAAATACATCTAATCCCTTGGATCCGAAAGCACTTCCACAGTTCGGTGAGCTGCGCGATCAAATTCGGGTTCCGAACAAGACGAAAGCGCTAGCGCTTGAAGGGATGAGAGAGAGAGAGAGAGAGAGAGAGAGAGGAATTGGGGGGCGGCGCAGCTAGAACTAGGGTTTTGTTTCTTCAGTTTATAAACCCCGGGTACCGGGTTTTAAACTCGAGTCCCAGATTTAAAATCCGATACCTAGACCGGATTAATCCAATTTTTCAAATCCGGGTGCCAACCCGGATTTGACCCGGGCCGAAAACTAGATCTGGAATCCTGTAGAACCAGATTCCAGGCCGGGTTGGATGGCTGAACAGCCCTAGAATGAAGGGGGGGGGGGACGAAAGATTCGAAAGAAAGGTTAGAATATGTATTGGGCATCTTACCTTTAAAATATATATATATACACACACACATATATATATATATATACGCATTGGGCATCTGCTTATAATTCTCATGATCAATAAAACTCTAGTGTACAGGAAAAAAAAATGTATTGGGCATCTAAGGAATAGTTGTTGCAGTGATTTTGAGCAAGATGAGTGCAGGCAGAATTAATAAAAGGAACTCATCATAATAAAATGGCTTTATTAAGCTCCCATCTCCAAAATAGGACCAAAAACTGCATGTAACCAAACACAACATCCTTCTGAAACCAAGTTAAGCAAAAACTTCAAAACACGTAATTTAGGTTTCTGTTAAAATTCAAAATCTAACCCCATATCCTATAAAATTAATTTTTCTAAAAAGCTTAAAATTCTGGCCTTTAAATTTTTCTAAAACCTAAAAAATAAGTATTATCTTTCTCTATGCTTCTTAGAATGCCCTCCAATATTACGTGTTGTTTTCTATTTTTTCTTTCTTACACACGACTTTTTTTATTTTCATTTAAAATATTAATTTTTTTGTTAAAATGAGAAAACTTTATCAGCGACTCATGATCTTAGAGCACTAGCAATGGCTTATTTATCTTCATATTTATCTTCAAATTTGAATAAACTGCCCTTAACATCATCTGCATTGGCTTATGTATTTGTAAAATTATGAATAACTATAAACAGTCTTTATTCATCTTTGAAGATGTCCTTTTTCTTCTTCAACCATTATTTTTATTGTTTTTTCTCTCTCTATCCGAACGGCTCTTTTCCTTCTCTCTTTCGCTCATTTCTTTTCCTTTCTCTCCTCACGCTCGTTGCTTCTTCTCTGCTCTCTACTCTCTTGTTGCTCACAACTCTTTCTCATTGCTCTATCTGCTCTTCACGGCTCTCTCTGCTCTCTTTGCCTTCATCAACGACGGCTGATTCATCAACAACGCGGTTTGAAAACCCTAGCCAAAGGTGATTTCGTCTTCTATTACTTGTTTTGATGTTACAAATTTTTCTTTATTTTCCTTGTTTTCGTGCTACCCTAGAATGATTTAGGGTTTTTTTTTTTTTTTGTGATTTCCCCTGATTCCCCTAATTTTACGCATGCATTAGACTCTTCTCTCGAATTTTATTTTATTTTATTTTTATTTTATTTTTAATCAATGATCTTGTACATGCCTTTAGACTAGATTGCACGAAATAGGTTGGAGAATTTGACATTGATTTGGAAAATTTCTGGGAATATTGGCATGCACTAATTCAAATTGCACAAAATGAGTCACTCTAATTGCACGAAATTTGAAGGCTCTTCTCTCAATTTTTTTGATGATCAATGATCTTGTACATGCCTTTAGACTAGATTGGAGGATGTGGGTTGGAGAATTTGATACTGATTTGGGGAATTTTTGAAATTTCTAGGAATATTAGCATGCATTAATCTGAGTTAGCATTTGAGGATGTAGATTGCACAAAATCACTAACTCATATTACACGAAATCACTAAGTCATTATTTGATATTGGCATGCATTAATCTGAGTTGTACATGCACTAACTCAGATTGCCGATATATTGGCATGCATTATTTTGTGACAAGCACAATATTACTTGACTTCCACAATCATATTTTGTGACAACCATATTTTGGGTATTAGAAATTGTAACAGTCGGATAGAAATTCAATGGTAGAATTTCTATAGACTTTAGAAATCTCGTGAAAACTCCGTAAGTTTTCACAAATCAACTAATCACATAGGTTTTAGTCTATAACAGCCCGCTAGAAATTCAATTGTAGAATTTCTATAGACTTTAGGAACCTCGTGAAAAATCCATAAGTTTTCATGAATCGACTAATCGCAAAGGTTTTAGCCTGTCAACATAGTTAGTGTTATCACTTGCTATGGTACCATAAATGCGATTTTAATTATTTGAGATAGTTAGAAGTGTCAAAATATATTATGGTCTACGCCACTAGACTCAGTTGAATATTTAGGATTTTATGGCGCAATAACCCATTTTCATAATTTCGGACGAAACGACTATTTGAAATTGTGAATTTATTTTTAGGAGTATTTTGGGGTTGAGTTTTGGTAAACGGTTTTCATTTTAAGTAAATATGAATATTTAGGATTTTTCAGTACTAAGTTTATTATGCATTTTTGTGGAGTGAATAGTAACCTCGATAAGCGTACTAAGTGTAGTGTTTTCAAAATCATAGTGTGGAATATCCAAATTAGGTTAGAAAAGTTCTATTTGGACACTTGGCAAGATCTTAGCCACACATAGTGAATAGTATTAGACACTTGGCACAAAGAGGAACCGTTAGATGAATTTGTGAAGGAAATCAAGGTGTGAGATCAAGCCACCTAAGCAAAACTTCTTTTCATCTGATCAATCAAATTATGCCAGATCAAAGAGGGTTTCAACCCTAGTAAAACCCTAAATGGTTGGAATTCAATTGAAAACCCCAAAAGGTTGGTTGAAACCGAAACCTAAACGATTTCCCCAAACCCTAAAGTTGGCATTCAAACCCTTTTTTATCCAATTTTTAGCATTGTGTTTAATCACTTGATTAAATCACTTTTACATGCTATTAATTTCTTAAATTATTGTTATGACATCATTATCCAACCTTTTAAACCTTGAAAATTTGATTGGACCAAGAAAAATTGAATTTGGGATTGATAGCATCTCAAACCCTAACCAAACCCCCTTTAAACCCTAAATTGAAGTCCACTTGGTTGAGGTCCACCAAGACCCACGAATTTGGCCATCTTGGAAAAGCTTCTTGAAGAATTTTCCTCCCCCACATGACAGATCATCCACTGCCCTTAGCTGCACCCAATAGTGCCTTGTTGTGAAGGAGAATCCACCTCATCAACCTCAATTCCTCACAGCTTCTACAGGCAGTCCTCTGCCCCTTACTATTCTCTATTTTATGTCACATAGCCACCTCCAATCAAGGGTCATTCAAGACCATATCTTCTCCCTCCAAAATTTTTGAGTCTTGCAAGACCCACGTCCTTCCCTTTTATCACTTCTTCACCCCGTTCTTAGAGAGAAACCCAAAAGAGCACTCTTGGGCAGATTTCTGGGTCATATTGCGTAGAGATTTTAGACTATTTTTAGGTATTTTCACGCGATGACTTATACATAAAAGTTGTTCCTATTTGAGTATAGTTTCCGTAGATATATTATTCGTATCATTTCATGGTCATTTAGTCAGTCAAAAGTATTTTTAACCATGGAAAAGTCATTCTGGGCATGAAACTGGAGAGTATGTTATATTTTGGAGTTTTTAACCAAGCTAATGGACATATCTTGGTCCAAAAATTTTATGGAGTGTTTTTAGCATATGTTTATGAGTTTGCATTGAGGTTTTGTTGCATGAATAAAGTTTTTGATGCTAGATTTGCTTAGATCTAGAAACTTGAAAACTGGAAGTGGAAAAACAGTTTTTGTTTAGAGAAAGTTTTAATATTTCGTGGTTTGATCTTACTCTAAAGGCTTTGATATTTTTATATGATGATCCCAAGTCTCTTATTTTCATGTTAGGATGTTATTTTGAATATATTTAATATTAGTCTCAAAGATATGATTTTTCTATGCAATAGGATTTAGGTTTAGCCTAAGATTTGATATTTTTGGATTAGATCCATGTTTTATTGAGTTTTAGCTATGTGATTTTAATTTTGATGGTTGGATATTCTTTAAGACACATTTTTAGACTATGTGATGCTTTATGTCAAAGATCTCACCTTCTTAAGCCATTGATCAAGAGATTTATCAAAACTAGTTGAGGAAAAAGTTTTTGTTTTTGGACTAAGTGTTAAACCAAAAAATCCAAGTGTTATTTGGTGATTTTGGTGACTTTAGTTTGATAATTTAAATCATGATTGATCTTAGGATGATGTTATGAATATGTTAGAAGTAAGATTTGTTTTTTTGGAATTCTTGGAGATGTTTTTATTTAGGGTCAAAGCTTGTGATTCAAGTGTTTGGATCTTTTTACAAAAAAATTGGTGTTGATTATTAGCTTTTTATAAATAGATGTTTTAAATATCGTTTTAAACTTAAGATATAAATATCTTTGTTTGCAAAATTTTGGTTTAAGTATGAGTTTTGAAATTGGAAGGAATTGCAGCAAAAATCAAGAGAAATGGCCTATGGATGTTTCGGCCATAGTGTGTTTTCCATAGTTGTGATTTGTTTTAAATTTTTTTGACTTGATATTTGNAAGTAAGATTTGTTTTTTTGGAATTCTTGGAGATGTTTTTATTTAGGGTCAAAGCTTGTGATTCAAGTATTTGGATCTTTTTACAAAAAAATTGGTGTTGATTATTAGATTTTTATAAATGGATGTTTTAAATATCGTTTTAAACTTAAGATATAAATATCTTTGTTTGCAAAATTTTGGTTTAAGTATGAGTTTTGAAATTGGAAGGAATTGCAGCAAAAATCAAGAGAAATGGCCTATGGATGTTTCGGCCATAGTGTGTTTTCCATAGTTGTGATTTGTTTTAAATTTTTTTGAGTTGATATTTGAGTTTAGGACAAAATTTACATGAGGAATGTAAATTTTAGAAATTTTGGAATTAGGATATGAAATCTTTAAGTTAGGGGTAAAATCGTCATTTTCCCACATGTAGAGGGTAAAATGGTAATTTTACTCTAAGTTGTCTATTTTACATATTTCTAATTGTTAGTAATTAAATTTTTAACTTTTAGAGTACATTTTAAAAGTCCTCGTGTTTCGGGCTTTATTCTCGTAGAACACGACGATCGAGGTAAAGGAACTACAATCTATGTATGTATGTATGATGGGTAATTGGTAAAGGAACTACAATCTATGTATATATGTTATCATATATGTCATGCCATGCCACGCATTACATGTTTATCTGTTATGCATGACTTATTCTGTCATGAATATTTATCTGTTATACAATCTATTCTGTCACGTATTGCTGTATGTTATAAGTATGTCATTTTAAGTATGCCACATGTTACATGTGTGTCATTTCATGTAATATTAACCATTGCAAGTATGTCATGTTAAGTAAAGAAGTCAGATTAAGTTTATGTTAAGTTAAGTTTCAGATCACGTTTATGTTAAGTTATTCATGTCAATCATGACCCTGAGTGCTAGGATGGGGTAATATCCTAGTGGAACTCCTTTGTTTATGCTGGAGTATCTAAATAGGTGTGAAATTTCCTGGGTTGATGAAGTACAGACAACAGGTTGCGAATGGGGCATAATTAGCTGATCACCGGAGTGCGTAGGCACTAACGTCGATGGTACCATATTTTATTTTACGTGTGTTCACAGCAAGTGTGGTACAAACAATTCATGGGGCCACAACAACTGTGGAGCATACACTACGTGAGACACAGCAATTGTGACACGTAGAATACGTGGAGCCATAACAACTGTGGAGTACATATTAATGCACTCACAGCTGGTGTAGATACTTGTGTTGTGATGAGGTAATCGGCAGGGATACACGGCTCAAGGGAACCCGTGAAGCACTCATATGGTCACGTTATTAATTAAGTCTATCGAACAAAATTCTAAGTTCATGTCAAGAAGTTAAGAATAAATAATCATGGTAACCCCATGAGATAAGATTAAGCAATCATGGTTAACCCCATGAGATAAGAATAAGCAATCATAGTAACCCCAGGAGATAAGAATAAGTTTAAGATCAAGTTCATGTTATATTATGTTCACGTACATGTTATGTTCATGCTCATGTTAATTTTCAAGTTCATATTCATATCATATTATGTTCACGTTTATGTGATGTTCAAGTTCACGTTCATGTCATGTTATGTTCACGTACATATTATGTTCAAATTCACGTTCATGTTATGTTATGTTCACATTTACATTATATCTCAAGTTCACATTTATGTCATGTTATGCTAAGATTTATGTTAAGTTCAAGTTTATGTTTATGTTATGTATGTTCACGTTCATGCTATGTTTGAAGTTTATGTTATGTTTCAAGTTTACATTCATGTTATGTTGCTAGTTCATATTATGTTTTAAGTTCAAGTTCATGTCATGTTTAGTCAAATTCAGTTCACGTTTCAGTTTAGGTTATGTTAGTTATGTCATGCTATATGTTAAGTTATGTTATGCTATATGTTAAGTTATGATATGCTTACTTACGACTTTAATTATGCATTCATGCTTTTACTGCTATGCATGCATCATTAACCTGTGTGGGAATTTCCTGTTAACTTACTAAGATTTGTAATCAAATCTCACCGTGGTAGTCCAAACTACTATTCCCCTTGAATGGTAGGCGATTGTGTTAGGATTAGAGCAGGGAGTAAACATTGGTAAACTAAAGGAGTTTACAACTTCCAGAGTTAGTTTTTGGAGACAGTATTCTGGCCTCATTAGTCGAGTTATATGAGTTACTCGACGAACTTCCTCAATAGTGTATTTTGATAATGTAAATATGGAGTCTGGCCTTCTATGTTTTTGAGATTACAGTCTTCTGAGACTCGTACTGAAATCGTGGATGTTTATTTTGTTAAGTATGCTTGGATTACGATTTAACTATTAGGATATTATAAGTTTGGTGCATAGTATTGCTAAAAAAACAATTATCCGCCACGAATATTGCATAATGCTATATGCATGTTAGGAACATTGCATCTTATACGTCATGAACAGGGACAGGTAACCTTGTATTACATGTCCCAACGCTTCGAATGTCCATCCGATCCCAAACAGAATCTGGGCACATCATATAGTCAGTATTATCACTCACTATGGTGCCAATAATACAATTTTTATTATTTGAGTTAGTTAGAAGTGTCAGAATACGTTATAGCCTGTACCACTAGATTCAGTTAATTATTTAGGATTTTATGGCACAATAACTCATTTTCATAATTTCGGACGAAACGCCTGTTCAAAACTATGAATCTATTTTTAGGGGCACTTACGAGTTCAGTTTTGGTAAACAATTTTCATTTTAGATTAATATGAATATTTAGGATTTTCAATACTAAGTTTATTATGCATTTTTTAGAATGAATAGTAACCTTGATAAGTATACTAAGTGCAGTGTTTTCAAAATCACAGTGTGGAATGTCTAAATTAGGTTAGATAAATTTTACTATGACACTTGGCAAGATCTTAGCCACGTATAGTAAATAGTATTAGACACTTGGTACAAAGAGGAACCATTAGATGGATTTGTGAAGGAAATCAAGATGTGAGATCATGCCACCTAAGAAAAACTTTTTTTCATCTGAACAACCATTTTGTCCCAGACCAAAGAGGGTCTCAATCCTAGTGAGACCCTAAACAGTTGGAATCCAATTGAAACCCCACAAACTTGGTTGAAAATCGAAACCCTAAACGGTTTCCCTAAACCCTAAAGTTGGCCTCATAACCCCATTTTTATCCGATTTCTAATATTGTGCTTAATCACTTGATTAAATCACTTCTACATGCTATTAATTTCTCAAATTCTTGTTATAACATCATTATCCAACATTTTAAACCTTGAAAATTTGATTGGGCCAAGAAAAATTGGATTTAGACTTGATCTCAAACCCTAACCAAACCCCATTTAAACCCCAAATTGAAATCCACTTAGTTGAGAATCACCAAGGCCCACGAATTTGGCCACCTTGGCAAAGTTTCTTGAAAAAGTTTCCTTCCCTACATGGCATCCACTTCCATTGGCTGCACCCAATAGTGCCATGATGAGATGGAGAAACCTACCTCATTAACCTCCATACCTCACAGCTTCTGCAGACAGTCATTTCCCCTCACTATTCTCCACTTTATGTCACATAGCCACCTCCAATCAACTGTTATTTTAGCAAATATCTTCCCCCTCCATGATTCTAGAGTTGTGCAAGCCATACTTCTTTTCCTTTAATCACTTCTTCACTCCGTTCTTAGAAAGAAACCCAAAAGAGCTCTCTCGGCCATATTTTTGAGTCTTTTTTGTGTGGAGATTTTTTTACCTTTTGTAAGTCCTTTCACACGATAACTCCTTCATAAACGTTGTTCCTCTTTGAGTATAGTTTTTGTAGATATGTTATTCATATCATTCCATAGTCATGTGGTTGGTCAAAAGTATTTTTAACCATGAAAAGGTCATTCTAGGCGTGAAATTGGAGAGTATGTTATGTTTTGAAATTTTTGACCAAGCTAATGGACATATCTTGGTCTGAAAATTTTATGGAGTGTTGTTAGCATGTGTGTAAGAGTGTTAATTGAGGTTTTGTTGCATGAATAAATCTTTTGATGATATATTTTCTTAGATCTAGAAACTTAAAAACTATAAGTGGTAAAACAGTTTTTATTTGGAGAAAGTTTGAATATTTTGTGATTTGATCTTACTCTAAAGGCTTTGATATTTTTATATAATGATCCTAAGTCTCTTATTTTCATGTTATGATGTTATTTTGAAGATATTTAGTATTAATTTCAAAGATATGATTTTTCTATGCAAAAGTATTGCGGTTAGGCCTAAGATTTGATGTTTTTGAATTAGATCCATGTTTTATTGAGTTTTAGCCATGTGATTTTAAATTTGATGGCTGGATCTTCTTTAGGACACATTTTTTAAACCATATGATGTTTTAGTTTGAAGATCTCATCTTTTTAAGCCATGGATCAAGAGATTGATCAAAGCTAGTTAAGAAAAAAATTTCTATTTTTGGACTAAGTGTAAAACCAAAAACTCCAAGTGTTATTTTGTGATTTTGGTGACTTTAGTTTGATGATTAAAAGTATGGTTGATCTTAGGATGATGTTATGAATATATTAGAAGTAAGATTTGATTTTTTGGAATTCTTGGAGATATTTTGATTTAGGGTCAAAGCTTGTGATTCAAGGGTTTGAATCTTTTTACAAAAACGTTTGGTGTTCATTATTATCTTTTTCTAAATGGATGTTTTAAGTATGGTTTTAAACTTAGGATAGAAAGATATTCGTTGCCAAATTTTGGTTTAAGCATGAGTTTTGAAGTTGAAAGGAATTGCAACAAAAATCAAGAGAAATGGCTTATGGATGTTTTGGCTATAGTGTGTTTTTCATAGTTGTGATTTGTTTTAAATTTTTCTGAGTTGATATTTGAGTTTAGGACAAAATTTACTTGAGGAATGTAAATTTTAAAAATTTTTGGAGTTAGGATGTGAAATCCTTAAGTTAGGGGTAAAATGGTCATTTTCCTACATGTAGAGGGTAAAATGGTAATTTTAGTCTAAGTTAGCTTGTTTTCATGCTTCTAATCTTTAGTGATTAGATTTCTAACTTTTAAAATACCCTCTTACAATTCCTCATGTTTCGCGCTTTATTATCGTAGAACGAGAAGATCGAGGTAAGTTAGCTTCTAACTTACTATCAGTTTACTGTGTATATATGATGGGTAAGGGAATTACAATTTATGTATATATGTTATCATATATTCCATGCCATGTCACGTCATTACATGTTTATTTGTTATGCATGATTTATTCTGTCATGAATATTTATCTGTTATACAATATATTCTGTCATGTATTGCTATATGTTATAAGTATGCCAAGTTAAGTATGTCATATCATGTAATATTCACTGTTGCAAGTATGTCATGTCAAGTATGATATCTGTTAAATGTTCGGTCATGTTACGAAATGTTTCCATCTCAAGTAAGTCACGTCTTTCAAGTTATGTTTAAGTCAGTTATATCTAGCATACTCGCGATGTAATCATTATGATTGTCCGAGCATCTGCACTTGTAATTCACACGAGATAATTTTGACGAAATCATTTTGATTGTCAGAATGTCGTTCAAGTTTAGTTATGCAGATACTCCTAGCGTAATTATTCTGATTGTTATGGTATCTTATTTAAAATACTTGTGATGAAATCATTCTGATTGTCAGAGTATTATTAGGTACTCCAGGTGTAATCATTCTAATTGCTTGGGTACGTGATTTAAAATACTCATGATGGAATCATTCTGATTGTCTGAGTATCTTTGATGGAATATGTTGGGGAATCATTCTGATTGTTCACTATTCCTGACGAAACGAATGGCAAAATCATTTTGATTGTCGGAATTCAAGTCCAAGTTTATGCCATTAAGTTAAGAATAAGCAATCATGGTGACCCCATGAAATAATAATAAGTTTTAGATCAGGTCCACGTTAAGTCAAGTTTCAGATCAAGTTCATGTTTTGTTATGTTTTATGCCCACATACATGTTATGTTCATGTTCACGTTAAGTTTCAAGTTCATGTTCATATCATATTATGTTCACGTTTATATTATGCTCAACCTCACGTTTATGTTATGTTATGTCCATGTTCACGTTATGTTTTAAGTTCATGTTCATATCATGTTATTTTCACATTTATATTATGTTCAATCTCACGTTCATGTTATGTTATGTTCATGTTCAGGTTATGTTTCAAGTTCACGTTTATGTCATATTATGTCTCAAGTTCACGTTTATGTCATGTTATGCTCAGGTTTATGTTAAGTTCAAGTTCATATTTATGTTATGTATGTTCACGTTCATGCTATGTTTCAAGTCTATGTTATGTTTTAAGTTCAAGTTCATGCCATGTTAAGACAAATTCAGTTCACGTTTAAGTTCAGGTTATGTTAGTTACGCCATACTATATATCAAGTTATGTTATGCTTACTTACGACTTTAATTGTGCATTCATGTTTTTACTGTCATGCATGCATCATTAACCTGTGTGAGAGTTTCTCGTTAACTTACTCAGATTTATAATCAAATCTCACCGTGGTAGTCCCAACTACCATTCCTCTCGAATGGTAGGCGATGTGTCAGGATCAGAGTAGGGAGCGGACATTGGTAGACTCGAGGAGGTTAACTAGACATCGCAGACACGACACAGAGCTTACAGCTTCCATAATTAGTTTTTGGACAGTATTTTGGCCTCGTTAATCAAGTTACACGAGTTACTCGACGAACTTCCTCAATAGTGTATTTTGGTAATGTAAATATGGAGTCTGGTCTCTCATACTTTTGAGATTACAGTCTTCTAAAACTCGTATTGAAATCGTGGATATTTATTTTGTTACGTATGCTTAGATTACGATTTAACTATTTGGGATATTATAAGTTTGGCGCATAGTATTGCTAAAAAAAATTATCCGCTACGAATATTGCATAATGCTAAATACATTTAGGAACATTGCATCTTATATATCATGAACGGGGGGCAGGTAACTTTGTGTTGCATGTCCCGACGCTTTGGATGTCCGTTCGATCCTAAACGGAAATCTGGGGGCGTCACAGAAATCTAGTTACTGGAGTCTACTTCTGCCTGCTGAAATTGTAAACCTAGCATGCTGAAATTGTAAACTTGTTGGCCCTATATATATATATATGGTGACCATATATATATTTTATTGGTTGTTGCTGCATGCTTTTAAGAAGTATTTACTCTGTAAAATTAAGGAACCACATTCTAAATTTTTTTTATCGGATTGTCTTAGACATAGGTTTGATTTATGTATGCACAATATGTTTATCTAAATAATGCCACATTCTTAAATAACCACAATAGCTTATAAAAACAAAATAAAGCTGGTTGATATCCATGTATTTGTATGCCTTTAGATTAGATGCACAAATTGTTTATGTATGCCTTTAGCCACATGGATTGTTTATGTATGCACAATATGTTTATGTAATCTCTAAAGATATTCAACATGCAGTAGCCATATAATCTCTCATGTGCACTGCATACATTGTTTCCCATGTGCTATTTGAGTAACACTTTATCCTTCAATATTTTGTTGAATGATGAACTGTTTAATTGATGATGATCCCTTCTTCACCACTCTGTTGGAAAGTGGTGAAGCTGATATTAACAACCCCCCCATGGGCAGTGCAAGTGTTGATGTCCAAGCGACACAACCCGAACGTATGGATCACATACGGGAGACTAACCAATCATCCACACAAATGTGGAGTAGAATTTATGAGTACTACTCCACATATAAAAAACCTAATTGTTAAGAATGGTCTATAGCCTTATTGACCAATTGATGGTCAATCATTCAAAAATGCGTCAATAAATATGTAGTAGCTTAGCCCAAGTTGAAAGAATGCATCCAAGTGGTGCAACCGAGTAGGACAAGGTATAATGCTCTTTTCAATATTTTGTGGTTCTAATTATTAAGTATTTGCAATGACATTAGTATTAATTGTGGAAACTATTTTGTAGATTGATAAGGCAAAAATCTTGTACCGAGAGAACTTCAAACATAACTTTACCGTAGATCATTGTTGGAATCTATTGAGGCACCAACCGAAATGGCAAACACACATGGACCTTATAAAAAAGAAAAATTGGTCAAGTTCAAGTATTACTCCAAACTCAATACGTTTAGGCGAAGACATGGAAAATGTGCCCGTCGATTGTGAGAGACCTCCGAGCAAGAAAGTTGAAAAAGTAAGAGAGAAAGAAAGAAAATGTAACAAAAGAAAAAATCTAGTAATTAAGGAGGCCTCAAGTCAAATGACAGATGATAGGAGGACTTGTATGATGGAGAGAAGAGAATCAGAATTGAAGTATGAGAATGAAATATCTGAGTTACTACTTCTTAAGAAGAGAAAACTTGATTTGGAAATTAAAACTGAAGAAGATAGATCTGACTTAGTATCTCTTAAAAAGAGGAAGATTGATATCGAAATTATGTCCAAAGATAGCAGTAAGAATATTTCCATGATCTTCAAATGGAGATCATTAAGGAATAAAGGAATTAGGCCATATCTCGTACATAGTTTTGACTGTGGTTACATATTTTGGGTATTTTGAAATTGTAAATATTGTGGTGACATATTTTGGGTCTTTTTGTATTGCTGGTTGCACCACATTTGATCAATTTTTTATACTGTTGGTTGCTATCAATGACATGGAAACTGTTGAGAGTTGCTGTGGAGCTGGTGATTGTTACTGTGGAGCTGCTGTGGAGCAAAATGCTGCTGCCATGTGGCTGCCAAGTTGTATTAAAATCAACTTTGTGGATTTTCTATTAAGTTGATTTTGATACATGAGATTTATTTAAATTTGTATGGAGGTTCTTTTGGTTGGAAGTTGAATTTGTATGGCATATATTTTACAAACACTGAATTTGTATGGAGTAAAATTTATTAAATTATGAATTTGTATGAAATTAGAAATCACATTGTATGTGTGGATTTTTCTGTGTTGTTGAATATATATATATATGGTATATTGAATTTATTGGACTTGGATGTGGAATTTGACTTGAATTTATTGGACTATCCAGATTTATAGGAAAAAAAATTAATATTTTATTATTATTTGGTCAAAAAATGTATAATCTAATGTAGGAATTTTTCTTCATATGCAAAATCAATCTTCAAAAGATGTGATTTTGCATATGAAGATGCATAAACCATTACCAATGCCCTTATATAATATACAAAAAATATATATACATACAAACAAACAAACAAAAAATCTTTAATTATCATAATATTAGGCCTGTGCATGAAACCCAATGGGCTGATCAATCCATCAGACCCGATTAGACCCAACCCAAAAAAGTCGGTTTCGACTCTATCGGATCCAATGAAGGTCGGGCCGTCACTTGAACCCGGCTATTTAACCTTCACTTTCCCTTCTACATCGATAGCCCCATCCGTCTTCTCGTGATTCTCGATTCCTGGAGATGCGAGAATCTTGTGCTGGAATTGCAACCTCATGCACACATGTGCGCATCAAATTGCTTAGAGTTTGGATTGGAGAGATGCTTGATTGTGGGTTGTAGTGACCTTTGATTCTTCAGGTTTTTTTATCAATTCATAACAAAATACCAGATTTTGGGCTTCAGTGACCTTTGAATCCTCAGGTTCTCATTTTCGTTTTGGGACATCCATGATTATGGGTTTCAATGAACTTATATTTTTCAATTTTAAGTTCTTTTTGTTTCCAGTGTTGGAGATTCATCAACTTCGGCGTATGCGAAATTGCTATTTTCAAACTTTTTTTTGGGTCTTTTATTGAGATTATTGATGTCATCAAATATGAGATAGATGATAGAAATATTTTGTAAATCGATGTGTGCTTCCCCTTATGCTTCTTTGACTTCAGCATATGCGAAATTGCTCTTTTCTTTCTTTTCTTTTTTTTTTGATCTTTTGTTGAGATTGTCGTCCCATGGCTGAGATTGCTGTTGTCGTCCCATGGCGAAGATGTTGTTGTTGTCATCGGATCTGAGATAGATTATGGAAATATTTTGTAAATCGATGTGTAGAAAGTAGTTTTATTTTTTTTTAGGTAAAGGTCAGGTCATACGAGTTCGACCCGATTTTATCTTATTCGGATGGATTCGGTTCGGTTCGGTTCGTATTCTTGGATGTTGCCTTTCGGATCAGGTCGGTCTCAAACTTGGATTTTCCAGGACGGGTTGCAGGCCTACATCATATTAAAGATGATATTATGTGTGTTCTGGATCCATCACTGATCACAGCATAAATTACACCTTAAGAAAACCTTAACCCACTCGGTAACCAAACTAAAAAAGTGATGAGATACAAGAAAGCAGAGTTTTTATACTTGAAATGAAAAGGAACAAATCTGAGTTGGGAAAGGGACGATGAATAAGAAGGAAAACAATGGACCAAGTAGGAGATCTAAAGGGAAAAAAGAAAGCGCTCAAAAAGCTTAGAATTTTCATATATGACCAATTAGAAAAAACAATTAATTTGGCTGAACTCTCCACCAATTTTCCTAGGTTCTTATACTTTAATACTACAAACCAAAAATATTTTTGACGCAATAATTAAATCACTGAAACTGGCATTTATCCAATAAACAAACACGAAATCGAAGCACGAGAAAGAGAAACACACTCACAGAAATGACGAGGAGGGCACGGAGAGGACTGCCCCTCCGAGTCCAGAGAAAAACATTCCGCCCAGTGTTTCCAGAAGCTTCTCGAAGGAAGGGTGCGTTATCGGCCACAGAGGCTCTGATCCGGTGCAGCAGCGGAGCACGCTCACGCTGATCGTCAGGGAAGAAGATCGCGGACACCATGCGATGGAAAACGCCGTACAAGGTCTCCTCCTCAGTTCGGTGGGGGTGACTGCCTTCGCCGTTGGGCTTCTTCGTCCCGTAAGGTTTGTCCATTTTGCGAGGCGCGTTCAGGGACAGAGTGACTGAACTGACTTTAGTGTGACGTTGAACAACCTGAGGCTGAGCGAGGAAGGGACAGAGGGACCCTTACCACTGCTATTACCACTCCTCTACTACGCAAGCCTACGTGGCTTTCATTTTTATCTTTTTCTTTCAGATTTTGCACTCTGAGCACGTCTTTGTACTTTCAGCATCTGAACACGTCTCAGAAACAATTTAGCAAGCAATCCCGTCGCTCATCTACTACTCATCAAAACGAAAGTCCCGTCCCGCCCAACTGTCTCGTCCCTCTCTCAGTCCGAGCTTCCCTCCGCTCCCAAAACCACCGTCAACGGCTATTCGCATGTGAATAGTAGTTTTTCGACAAAATAAAATAAAAAATTTGTCATTTTATCTTGAGGTCTGGTCCAAACCGACCAAAGCCGTTCAGTGAGGTGGGTTTTCTAATTTCTAATGCGTACTGGCTAACTTACACATGTCATAAGATGTTTTTGTTAAAAATTAAATAAAATATTATTATAAAAATAAAAAGAATTAAATTGTTTTATTATATTTTTTTATAAAAATTTAAAAAAATTATAATAATTATATTAGATAAGATGAAATAGTTTAATTTTTTGTTAACCAAACCAACCCTCAATCATCCCCCTTGCAAAACACGCTTACAATTTGGTTCGTGTGCAATTGTTTGAACAACGTCATATGACATAATTTATTTAAAAATAAGATCATCAAATAATTTTTCTGCCCATTAAAATCTGCAAAAAGGGGTCCAATCATAAAGGTTAGTATATTAAAGAATGTCAAAGACATAAGATTATCTTGTTCTTTTATATTTTATATTTTCATTAGTTTAGTTCAAAACACTAAATTTTTAAGATCATCTGCATATATACAAACAATGTAGACTTAGGCATAGGGCTAGATTCCGACCTCTCACTCCAACTTGAGTTTGAGGCCATTTTGAGTTTCGATTCCATCTTCAAATTGGAGCGGATTCTGACTCCAATCGCAATTGCTAGAATTAGAGGTCGGCAACTTCGATTGGATAGCAAAGGGAACATAATTCTGGGCTTCAATTTCACATAACCAAACACGAACAAAAAAGTTTTCTAACCTAAGCCAAAATCAAGCAAATTGCATAAAAAATTGAAACTCACAAGAAAGTCTAGCTGACACATTATTTGAAAATTTTGAACATCACAAGTAAATAACTCTTGCTCAAAATTACCAAACTAATATAGTCCGTCAGACACATTGCTCGGAAATTCCAAACATTGTAAAAAAATAATCCTTATACGAGATCACCAAACAAGAATAGCTCGAGATACATGCTACTTGGTTACGTCATTTTCAATCAAGCATACATGTATTGCACATGGAATCTTTACTAATATAATACATAACGAGTTTTGCTACATACAAACGAATTTGAGTACCAATGCTATTGCATTCTTATTTAAAATTCAAATTGACACTATTTTCATTAAAATCTGACTTTCTGACCAATCACGTTAGATGAGTGTGCATATTGGTATACAAAATTGCTTACAACTAGATTTTTCCATACATAATACATATCTATGAACATATAAATATTAGAATTTTGCTATATATAGGCGAATTTACATACCAATCCACGTGTCAATACTGTTTGTTTTCATATTCAAAATTTGAATTAGTACAATTTTTATTAAAATCTAACTTTCTAATCAATCAAATTGAATGAGTGCACATATTAATATATAGAATCACTTGCAACTAGACTTTTTTTAAACACTATAATTAAAATTACTCCATATGTATAAATAACTCAAATATGTATATATACTTTACGCGTTTTCTTTTTTCTTTTTCTTTTTTCTCCCCCTTTTCCACGCCTTTACACGTAATTCAACACAATTGCAGATATGATCTTGGTGCAGGCTTTAGACCTTCCATAATTCCACCATCTCTTGCCCACTGTCTCCCGCGTCCTCTTTTGCCGCTTTTTTCCCTAAAAAATAAATTAAAGTATAAATTATGAAGAAGAAGACAAGGTGAAAAAGATAAACTACACTCTTTTTACGTGTTAATTGCGCGTTGCTTTCCTCGAGAAGAGGCATTTCGTAATAATATTTATAGTGGAAAGAAAAACTGAAAAAGGAAAAGTGAGAGTGTTTTGTACTTCGAAGACGAGATCTAGAAACACAGTGAAATTTATATGTTTTTTTATATAATTATGTTTAAATGTTTTGCTTCCATGAGATATTACGGCAAATAATCTTTTGTGATAACATTTCTTGCTGGCAATTATTTGCGGCGCTTTCTATCGTCGCGGATATATATTCTGACCAAGATAATTATTAGCAGAAAGGAAAACTCCGGCAAATAAACATGTGCAACCAAAATAGTTAGCCAGAAATAGTCTTCTAAAAAACAATTAGTACTAAAACATGATAATAAATAAAAAGATACACATCAATTTACACAAGCAAGAAATTGATGGATGGATGGATGAATTTGAAGAATGGACATAACCATATTCACTACAATATATACCTGTTTTTATCAGGAGGGATTGTGGTAACAAACTGCATGACTTTCGTGAGAAAAACTCTTTACCCACCAATTTCGGTCGTGAGAGTCTCATGGCATAAAATTTGTGAGATAAAATCTATTTTCCACCAAAAGCCTAATTCATGCGAAATACCTACATTTTCCCACAAACTTAATTGCGAGAAAAAATTATTTCACGCTAGAAAATGTGATGACTTTTGGCAGTAAATCATGGAAAAAAAAGTATTTCCAACCAAATAATTCTGTGGCAAATAATATAACCTAGAAACTGTTTCGTCAAAAATATCTATTTATGAAGAACTTTTATCACAGGAAATAATTACTTCCCAAAAAAAAAAAAATTATTTGCACAAGTTTTATAAGAGATCTAAAAAAAACATAGATGAAAATGCAGCAGTCATAGAATCAAAGACAGAGCAACCATATAATCAAGACAGAGCAAGGTCCAATTTTGTTGGCACTTCAGTAAAGCTTAACTAAATTTAAAATGCAAAAACAATTAAAACCAATCCAATACTAAATCCTAACAGTAACATTTGCAGTCAACAACGAAAAGAGCAACTTTAATGCTTTTTATCTTCACATGCAGTCACTAAGCAAAGTGTGATTTCCATCTCCAACCCTGACTCGGTTTTGCATCTCTGCATCTTTCTCCCTTCGGATAAGATAATGTGGTATCCAAGTCTACATCACAAAGTGGAAAAAAAAAATCATAAGCTAGTTTGATGAAAAAATCATAATCTAAAGTAAATACAGATGCAAATTAATTTTTGATAAATAAGGTTAGTATCCAAGACAAACCTAGTTAATATCACCTATCTAATTTGGCAGGAATAGGCATAACAAGTTGTAACACCCGTCCTTGTGGTGGTCCTTTACAAAATGATTTTATGAAAAGAGACAAGAATTACCGTTCGTTTTGAAATTTCTTTTCATTCCATGCTAGGATAGAAAAGACTCTATGTTTATAAATAAAAGTTGTTTATTTATTTAAAGGGTTACAGCGAAAAATATTAAATTTTATAAATTAAAGTCTCTTGTACAAAACATTGTGCCTAGGCTTTCGCGCTCTTCCCCTTGGGCCATGTCCATCCTGACGCATCATGCTCATCTTGTCCCTGGGAGGGCACACATATAGTTAAAATATAATAACATAGGTTTTCAGTCATGCATTCATCACTCTATACATATCATACATAGACATTCAATTCATTTTAAAACGTAGCGAGGTGGGGTTTTTCTTTAAAAAAAGTTTTCTTCCAATAAACAGTTCCCCACACCTCACTACTTTCATTTCTTAAAGAGTCTTATCATGCATACACCCTTTCTTAACATGCATACATTCTTTCTTATTACTTTCATTGGCAGCTGCACACTGTTACACCCCTTGTGTGAGGGTTAGCGGTTTTTTGGACCTAATTCCACCCATGGCCACAGGTTAGGAATCCATTCCGTTATGGTGTAGCAGTAGGTGCACTACCAGCAATTTGCCTAGTCTAATCCTTTGGTACCTTTATCCGTTTATTCACGTAGCCGTTACGTATTTTCATACATTAAAACATTTGGTCCTTTCATTCATTTTAGTCCTTTCAATTCTTTCAATCCTTTCATTCGTAAAAGTCATTTAAAAGTATGAGCTTAAACATCATCTTTCATGGCATCATTTAAAACATCAGTTCATGTATCCTTTAAAGTATCAGTTCATAGGGGCATTTTAAAACACTTTCTTCGCGTCATTTAAAGCATAAGACATAAGCATTGACATTTCTTTTCATTTCTCAAAGCATGAGGCCTAAGCCTCGCATTTCATTTTGTGAAAATACATACAGTGCTTACTACGTATAGTATCCATTCACATGCATACACTTACATACTTGGGGTACGTAGAAAGGGGTTACCAAGGAGGGCCGTTTTATACTTATACTTGAAAACTTATGTTTAGTGTTCTTGCCTAAAACGTGTTTCATAAAACATCGTAAAGTAGAAACATTTCGTTTTCATTTTCATTACTTTAGAAAACTCTAAAAGAGTGTGAACATAATACTTACCTGGACTCCATGCCATACTCATTTCATGCAATCCATTCATGCGTGTGTCAGATGCCAACCCACATGCATACATATAACCTTAACATCATTCTCTATCTAGTATATAAGCAACTATACTAGAAATAGAACTACGTTTCACTTGGAACACTCTCCATCCATCCCTGTGTTCTTACATGCCATTTACTATGCTAAAACCTTCGGGGTCCATTTACCATTACTACCTCCATCTTTTATGTCTTCCTCATCATGTTTCCTCTCTCTAGGAACCACTTTGGTCACCTTTTCTAAATCCAACGCTTTACTTTGAGGTATTACCATTTAAAGTGACCTCCATGATTCACTTTACGATTAAGACACTAAGACCTTCGTCTTACTCTTCTATCAACCACATTCTGATGCATGACTCAGACCAACTAAGTCACACATCCCAATCCTAGACAACTTATCCATTACTACCTTCATATATCCTAGCCCATACTCAATTCTCATTCACAACCATACATGCCACATGACTTTAAGCCAACTCTGAGACTTAAATATCGTGCAACCATGCTTAGGATAGATTACCCATTATATATGGTAAATCCATCTGGTACACGTGTCTCATCAAATGCACATGTATCTTACCCTTTTATCACCTAAGATCAACTTATAGTTCGATGAACACTCGCTCGTATAAACAAGCTCCATACTCCAATACCAACTTTTACTCAAATCCGATTAGCAGGATCTTCCTACTTCCCAGCCCTTTTACAAGTCCATCCATCACGTCACGTAGCTTGAGACAAATCTCGAGTTACGTCATGACACTCGTCATGCTTCCGCTGCGCTACTCTTACACTATCCCATCACTTTACACATACTCTAAGCCATAATTCAACTACAAGCGACACCTATCACCTCGAACTACAGGCCACATCACAGCTATTTCAGGATACCACTACATAGTTCCCAACGTTACATTACACTCTCTACGCTCCTTTACTATGCAACCATCATTTTCTTTGCGACACGCCATATGGTGCATCGTTACACAACATGGAGTACGCACCATGTGTACGCCCTTCGCTACGTCAAGTATTACCACAATGCACACCACACGGTCTGTCGCTACAAGACATGGAGCACAACCCACATGTACTCCCTTCACATTACGCTACACCACAATTATAGCACACACCTCACACCCATACTTCACAACACAATCCAAAACACTACACAATTACGCCCAACCCTTCACTACGCAACCACACTTCACTTCACAACTATGCAACGAATTCCATAATACTAATAGCACAATCCACAACCTATCAACTAACATTTAATATAAATAATAAGGGATAGAGGGTTATACCATTGACGGGATAACCCATGCGTCGCTCGCTGCTCGTCACCATCAAAGACGTTGGAAGAGTCATACGTGGCGGTTAAACCATGTACAATGGCTGTTTGGGCTACTAGAGATGGCTAGAGTGTGGATCTGAGCTGGGAAGGTTTGGTCGTGGTCCTAGAGTGGTGGTCTCATGGTGGTGCCGAGGTGCCACACGATGGAGGCACGGTGGTTCATGGAGGAGTTTGGGCTGTGGGTCTCATGGCATGGAAATAGAAAGGGAGGCTTGGTTGGCAAGGAGGAGCCATGGTGGTCAGGAGAGGCCGTCGGTGGAGGTGTGGTGGCCTGGGTAGCTGTGCACTGCGACGTGGAGGAGAACCCATATGGGTTCCGTGCGTGTGTGTATGTGTGGTGCAACGGAGAGAGAGAGTTGCAAGGAAAGGAGGCCATTGAGGTGGAGCTCGTGAGCTTGAGGTGGCGATGGAGGTGCTCGGTGGCTCTGTTGGCCACATACGGCGGTGCAAGGTGAGATAAATGGGTTTGAAACCCATTTTAGAGAGAGAGAGAGAGAGAGAGAGAGAGAGGCTGCCGTGGGACTTACCAGTGGTGAGGTTGGACTTGCCAATGTGAAGGGGAGCTGCCGGTGGTGGAGTGACTAAAAGTGGTCGACGGTGGCTGAGCTGGGAGGAGAAGAAAGGCCATGGTGGAGAAGAGAAGAGAGGCTATCGACATGCTGGGAGAGAGGGAGAGGAGAGAGAAGGGAAAGGAAAAAGCTAGGGGCTTGGGTATTTAATCCAAGCCCTTTGTCTTAGGATCTTTAAAACAATCTAACGGTGAGTTTAAATACTGATTTGAAAATGTATAAGCATTTATTTAATTTAAAACACTGAAAGGAATTAAGATAGAATATTATTTTATAAACTAAAGTTCATAAAATAATATTCTTTCATCATTAATTAAAATGATGAAGTCTTGTTAATTATTAGAAGAAAATTAAAACCATTTAAATTAATTTAGAGTTTTCAACATATTGTAAATCTCGTAATCTTTTTAAATGACTAAAATCATTAAATTTAAATAATTTTTCACAATTATAATATTTTTGGAACTCTTCAAAATATTACAATTGTGTTATTTAAAAATAAGCTTAGTTTAATAATACTAGAAATATCACATATAAATATTTTCAAGACATTTAAAATATTCATAAGTTCTAAAATACTAGGCTTGTTTTGAAAATCTGCTTGGTATATTTGAAAACTCGCCATCAAGATTTGGCACGTAGAACGAGACTCGTAACTATAAAAGAAAGAAGGAGCAAGTTGCTACACAGGTCAACTTGACTTGGTTTTGCTACCTCTTAGTAAATCCAATGCAAAACATTCTCAAACTGTAAATGTTGGTCGTCTTCACTTCCAAGTGAGCCTCGATCATTGATTTTCATCTATATGTAAATATAACAATTAAAATACATAGCACTAACAATGTCGGACACAAATGAAACTATACTACATAACCATACCTAGAATTTGGTTAGGACATTCCTCCCTTGTACATCCTCAATCTGATCTTTGCTGGTGTGCATGATTTTTTCTTGGTGAGTCCTTGGATAAGGTAAGTACTTAGGAACTCTCTTGCCTGAAGAGTTACAAATAAGGTAAGTACTTCTTGGATGAAGTCAGCTGACTTCACTAAATATAGCCCGCATATATACAGTCCCAAATTTCACCCAACACAATACATTGCTTATGGTAGATTAAAAATGCTAAGAGAGCTTTTTAAAGCCAGACTTCCAACAAGCTAATGCTTTTTCAACCAGACTTCCAACAAGCTAATGCTTTTTCAACTCAATATCGAACAACCTACCAATTTACAAAACTTTGCTAGCTCAACTACAAACTTCCTTAGTTCATGGAATCAATATGTTAAACTACAACTAGGAAATTTCAGAACAAACAGAATAGACACAATAGTTAAACTACATGTAAAACTACGACAATGGAAAATCTCTTCAACTAAATCAATATACACATATAAATTAAATCCATTATCTATTTAAACTCAATATCCAACAAACCCAAATAATTACATAGCTTCACAAATCTCAAATCGATAGATTCATCAACATATACATTGTTTCCAATATTCACAAGTCGATTCAATACATAACACACTTGACTACTTAGCACCAAATTCACAAATTCCTCTACACACTTCCATATACATAATTCAACTAATAAAACATACAACATGCTTGCTGCCCATGTAATTTAATCTAGCAAAATTACACATACTTCATCCATCTAGCATTTGAGTTCAACAAAAACCCATTACACAACAATATAACCATAAAACTTCCTATTACATTCAATATGCATAAAATCTGTCCAACCAACATTTACAAATACTCCACTCAATTTATAAGCCTCTTGATAATACATACATGTTTCCAAATGACCATCCAACACAAACATGCATACTCCATAACAAGCTCCTAATCAATATATCACTTCCTCATAGTTAATCATTACCAACATATTTAATACAACAAATCTGTCCAATTCTTCCAAGAGTATTCTCATACAATTTTATGGTACTTGATAGCATTCATACATCTCCAAAATTTTACCATCTTACAACTATACATCATATATACTCCTCACAAACATAAGCGGCAAGAATATCGGTCCACTCGTTTTCACTAAACTCCTACATTTATAAGCATCTTAAAAAAAGAATTCAAATATACAATGATGATATCAGTAAAAACACTCACTTCTGCTATACCTACAGCAAATATCAACAGCATAGGGAAGCTTCAAATGATTCATTTGAAGTCCATCGAGAATATGAATGATAGATACATCCACTAATCTGTATATCTATTATCTTGTATGCTTAGATTTGCTTACTAGAGAGATAAATTCAACAAATGCTAAAAGTTCGTACCTTGAGATGATTACCGAACACAAGAGTACCCACCTTAAGAACGAAGCTCGGGCAAGGCCGGCTCAATAGGAATGGGGGCCTAAGGCTAAAATTTTTATTGGGGCTTTTTTTATTTTAAAAAGTAAAATTAAATAAAATTATTTTAATTTTTATATTATATTTTTATTTCAAATAATTCCAATTATTTGTCAAGTCAAATTACTATTTAAGATTTTATACTACCTTTTCAATTAATAACCGACATAATTTTTATTAGAAAATTTCCGATTTAGAGGGGATTTTATCAAATCTAGTTTAACAAGATGTACTTTAGACTCTTAGGGGCCATTTGGGAACACAACTGCTCTTAGATATTCTCAGATATTTTCAAATTCAAATTTTTCTCTCTCATTTCTCAAAACCAAACAAAACATCTTAATTCAAACTATTTCACTACTATTCACATATATATTCTTAATATATAAACAAGCCCTAAAAGCAATTATAATTATAATTGTCAATAAAGCTCTATAAATAACCTACACATTTGGAAAAAAGTAGGCCCTTGCCTTTTCAAAGATCATACTAAATTTTTTCTCAACACTCAAAAATTAGATTTTGCTATTTATAATTTTTACATTATATATTAAACTAATAATGACAAAAGAGAAGTATATTTTTAGAAGAAGAATACTTGATTCATTATTATGTGACATACTTTTAAAACTCATAATGACATAACATCTATTTAATATTTTTGATGTTATCTTATTGGATTAATTAATTTTTTTAATTACATATTTTTTCTTTTAAAAAAATTGTACTTTAAACTTTTTTGAAATGGGGCCTCTTCTTCCATTAGGGCCTTAGGCAATTGCCTAATTCGTCTTAGGGAAGAGCCGGCCCTGAGCTCGGGGTATCTATAATGGTGAGATTAGGATAATGTGCATATTCAGCCCTCAAGATGCCAAAATAAGAGGACTTCCATATTCTTCAGAATCCTCTTCCTGTTTTAAGGCTCAAGCAAGTTTCAGTACTTTTGTATATTAAACATTAAGGCATCAAGAAAGATATAGATCGGGTCATAAAGAATAAAACATAAGTAAAAAAAGTGAATTACACCTCTTGAAGAATATTACAACCATGTTTATTTCCCACCGACCATCATAAAACCCTATTTACTTCCAGAAGCAGCCTGACCTACACGTTTTCAGTTCTTGACATCCAAATCCCCAATGAATTTATAAAAACAGTATCTACTGTTAATTCTAAAGAGACAAACAAGAGACTGAATTTGAGCCACCTAATTATTTCAATATGAACTGTATAAGTAACTTCAATTTCCATTTTCTTTTCATTTTCCTGGTTTTCCAGCAAATCATTAAAGTCTATGTGAGATATGAATCAGAAATTAACTCAGTACTCATTAATAAGTTCCCAATGTCCAAGAAAACAATCATAATGAGAAATTCTTCAAAATCCGAACAAATACCTGGAAGCGGTAGTAAGTCGTGGAAAAAAGTGTTTCCGATAAAATAATTCCGTGGCAAATATTATTACCCAGAATATCTATTTACGAAGAACTTTTATCACAGGAAATCATCACTTCCTGCGAAAAAAAAGAAGAAGCTATTGCCACCACTTTTATTCACGGCAAATGATAAGAGATCTCAAAAGACAAAAAAATAAAAAAAAAACAGATAAAAATGCAAGGTCATAGAATCAAAGACAGAGCAAGGTCCAATTTTGTTGGCACTTCAATAAAGCTTAACTAAATTTAAAATACAAAAACAATTGAAATCAATCCAATACTGAATCCTAACAGTAACATTTGCAGTCAACAACCAAAAGAGCAACTTTAATGCTTTTAATCTTCACATGCAGTCACTAAGCAAAGTGCCTGCAAATGTGATCATTTCTATCTCCAACCCTGACTTGGTTTCGCATCTCTGCATCTTTCTCACTTCAGTTAAGATAATGTGGTATCCATGTCTGCTTCACAAAGTGGGAAAAAAAAAAATCATAAGCTAGTTTGATGAAAAAATCCTAATCTAAAGTAAATGCAAATGCAAATTAATTTTTGAACATGGAGGGATCATGGAACATCAGGAAGACGACCTCAAGGGGGAGCATCATATCAATCCTTCCATAGATTGGAGCTGGAGGGTTTAATATTGGCCCAGCCCAAATTACAAGCCAAAGGCTCACAATAACATGCTACTCTTGAGCAACAGGTATCCAAATAAACTGTTTGGCCACCCTAGTTATTAGGGTCGATAAGCCATGCTATGGTGATCAAATCATTCCAGTGATTTCGGGATAAACCTCACGGTTTGATGCCGCATGAACATAATCTAATTATAATATTGATCCAATGAACCTCTACATCTATATATATGGGTAACAGGTAACTCTTAATCTATCTAATCATATACTTGAAATATTATCCATTACTTATCACTAACTTAGACATCGGAGTGATTGCAAGCATCCAATGCCATCCATCTTTGACTTGTAGTTGACGATTACACAAGATAGTGGGACACGTCCTCTACAGTGGTGCCATGTATGGGATCTCGTGATCTTTGATTTCAGTTTCTCATTGGACATCAACATGGTTTCCACATGCCGACCGCGACACATTCTTAAGCAACCCACAAACCAGAAACAACTCGTTAGACACCATGGAGAGTCTAAAGAAAGAAAATGAAGATTTGAAACACCGCAATCTGGAACTTAGCGACACTACCATGGCTCGCCACAGCAAGCAGGGTCAAGGGGAGGTACAAAGCAATGGAGGACAAAATGTGGAGGATATAGAGAAGAAAAAGCTACATGACGAGTTGCAGAGCTCATCAGAAAATATGAAGAGATGGTAAAGCCAGACTGACTTGCCCTACAGTGCGGAGATCATGGCCATGCCACTTTCGCCTAAATTCAAGTTGCCACAGATAGAGATGTACGACGAGTCAAAGGACCAAGTGGATCATTTGGATAACTTCAAAGCACATATCACTCTCCATGACTTCCCGGTAGAAATCACTTGCTTGGTTTTTCCCCCAACCCTGAGGGGAATGGCTCGAATGGTTTGGCACCCTCCATCTAGGATCCATCGACAGCTTTAAGGAGCTCACCAAACATTTCTTGACATAATTCATGCCTAGTAGGAGGCGCTGGCACCCAACGGAGTACCTCTTAACAATTAAGCAGAGGTTGACAACTGATGATCAAGACGAGAAGATCACTCTACCTACCCTGCTAGGTGGAATCTAGCCATGCAGTCCTTTCATGACCAAGTTGGCTAGGAAGACCCTTCTACTCTAAGAAAGTTTATGAACAAGGCAGATGACTTTGTCAATGCTGAAGACACACTGCAAGCCCTTGCAGATCCAAGGAGAGGGGAGCCCAAGATAGAGCTTAAAACCAATTCAGGCGACAAGAAGCCTACGTCGACTCATCAAGATAGAAGACAGGAAAGGCGGCCAGAGCACAACACAAGATTGATGCACAATAATATAAAATGTACAAGAATAAGGAGCTGGATAGAGAACGTCGCCAACCTAGGACTAGTAACCACTATTGCAAATACCATCAAACAAATTCACATTGGACAGAAGACTGCATGACCACGAAGAAGAGGTCACTGAATTGGCGGGCACAGGGGAATTAGAGCGAATGATTTCAGAATGCCCAAAGCCTAAGCGATGATACGAGCAAGGGCACAATTCATGTAGAAGTAATAGCCCAGACAGGTGGCAACCACACAGGGAAGATACTCGGGGCAACGACAAAGAAATGACGCCCCCAAACAATGATAGAGACAGGGTGCCCATAAGTGAAATCAGAACGATAGTGGGTGGATTTGCTGGGGCAGCGCATCCTCGGCCAACTGGAGGAGGGCACATGCCCAAAGAGCAAGGTATGAAGAAGTTTACGTAGCAGACAGGTCTCCCAAGCACCAAAAGCTTAACACCTCAATAACTGTATCTTTCGGGGAAGAAGATCGAGGGGTGTTGTACGCACACGATAATGCATTAGTAGTAACTCTCGTAGTCGCCAACTACACCACTAGATGCATCTTGATTTACAATGGTAGCTCAACAGATATATTATTTTGAGAAGCCTTTATAAAAATGGGCATACAGCTAAGCTAAAACCCTCAGCCGACACTGTTGAAGGGTTTCTTTGGAGACGTGATCCAACCAATGGGCGCCATTACCCTCCCAGTCACATAAAGAAAAGGAACACGTATGGTCACCACCATGACCAATTTCCTAATTGTGAAGGCCCCTCCTCATATAACGCTATATTAGGGTGACCGTTGCTCAACAATCTCAGAGTGGTTACATCCATATACCACCTTTTTAACAAATGGCAGAGTAGGAGAAGCATGTGGCGAGCAGGCTCTACCATGAGAATGTTATGTACAGGAGTTGAAGAGTAATAAGGACGAACTATGTACAGTTGAAAGTAACAATGAGCGAGTGGCTTAAGAGGGCGGCCATGAGACCCTACAATCACCCTTGCCCCCACCCCTAGCAGTTTCTTTGGAAAGGGGCATGGAGGTTCGGGATGAGCAAATCTTGTAGCAAGCAGAAGCCAACGAACCTCTGGAGATTGTGACATTGTATCCTGACCGCCCCAAAACCACAACTCAGATCGGAACCCAGGTCCCCTTAAAAGACTAAGAAGCCCTAAAACAATTGCTAGTAGAACACTGGGATATATTCACCTAGAGTCATGAAGACATGCCGGGAATTGACAACAGCATTATCGAACATCACCTATGTCTAAACCCCTCGCACAAGAAGGTACGCCAAAAAAGGAGATCATTCAGTATTGAAAAATACACAACCATCGCCGACTGGGTAGAACGCTTGCTCGCCTCTGGTTTCATCAAGGAGGCTCGTTACCCTGAATGGCTATCCAATGTTATCCTTGTAAAAAAAAAAAGCAAACGGGAAATGGAGAATGTGCGTGGACTTCACCGACTTAAACAAAGCATCCCTGAATGATAGCTTCCCCATACCACGAATTGATGTCATCGTAGATGCTACTGCGTGGCACAAGATGTTGAGTTTGATAGATGCCTACTCAGGCTATTATCAGATCCAAATGCACCCAATGGACAAGCATAAGACATCTTTCATCATAGATCGTGGGTTACATTGCTACCAAGTTATGCCATTCAGCTTGAAGAACGCGAGGGCAACCTACTAGAGGCTGGTCAACTAGATGTTTAAAAACCAAATAGGACGGTCAATGGAAGTTTATGTGGATGATTTGTTAGTCAAAAGTAAGGAGCTCGCCCAACATTTGGCCCACCTGAGGGAGGCGTTCAGGGGTGTGAAAGACAGAAGGAAATGAAGATATAAGTAAAAGAGGGGCATAAAGGGTGATAAGCAAATCAACATATAACCCTAACCCAAAGTCAGAAGGAAACAAGGGCATGAAAGACAAATAAAAAATTCAACAAATCAACAATAGAAACAATGGAAGCAGCATGAAGCATGATCAACAAATCAACAAATCCAAAAGGGTCCAGAAAAGCATACAAAAAATATACAAATTCAAAGTTTCATTTTAGTTACAACAGTCTACATAACAAACTACGTAAATTACAAAAACTTAAGCATCTTCATCGCTAGAGGGTGGAGGTGGTGGAGGACCGTCGTCAAACGCGTCAAGCATAGTGTTTCAGCTGAAGGTATCGAAGAATGAAGTGAGGCTGTATAAGTTTTAAGCAAATCCAAATCTAGGTGCTTTAAGTTGGCATGGGGAGTGGTTAGCAGATGAGACTTGAGCTGCAATACGCCAACACCATACCCATAACCAAAGGCACGGTCTCTCACAGCACGCACAAATGCTAATTGGGGATGAAAGCAGACAACTTCCTCCCACGCAGCCAACAGTTCAGCTTCCAATGCCTTCCCCTCCACAGTCTTCTCCTTCAGGCAGGCATCCTTGTTAACAAAGGCTTCATGGAATTTCTTCTGTTGCTCATCAGTATCGGCTCGATTCTTCTTGTATTCCTCATGCTGCTGTTGCAACTCTTCCAAGGAGCCACAAACCTCGGAGAGATCATGATCAACTAACTTCCCCTTCTCCACTAAAGCCGCCAAGTCTCGTATAAGTCCAAAATTACACTCCTGTGAACTAGACAAGTCTTGGCAAACAGACTTCAGTTCCTCCTAAGAGTGGAAAGCTCATAATTGAGGTGACCCCACTCGAACTCAAAGTCCCTTTAGACAAGAGAAAGTTGAGTCCTGGTGGAGTCCCGCTCTGACTCCAACAACCCTAGGGAAAAATTGTCCCTAGCCTTCACCTCCCTAGTGTGTCGAAGCTCATCACGAAGGTAGAAAACTCTGTCCAGAAGAATTTCCAGGTTGCCTATCAAGAAGTAACCATAACCATCAGCCTGCTCGAACAAAATCTCAAACTCTACCCTGTCTGCCTTCCAACTTTCAAACTTTTTCTTGGCCTAAAAACAAAACATGCGCCTAGCGTGACCCTCCTCTTCCAAGTCAACCCAGTCTGCCATGATCTAGGCTACTAAGTTGTCACACCCTACAAAGGACAACTCAAAGGAGAATGACTAATAGCAGTAAAAAGCGAGTGGTAAAAATGAACTAAAAGTACCCCCGAAAGAAAATGCCTCAGTCTGTTGGCCATGTTGTTGATGGTTTCATTTTGGGTGGTGGCAGAAGAGGAAGAGGTGCCACCCCGAGCCTGTCCTTCCTCCCTGACCTCTAGGCCACGGTGAGCACCAAGAAAGATGGACCCAGGCGACATTGTAGTTGAGCTAGCACCTGCCTCAGGGGTTCCACCAAAACCCCTTGCCTATTGGAGGAGGGGCCTATGTCACCCAAGTTGACACCCCCGCTCGCCTCCCTTTAGGAATGCCTCCCTTTAGGAGAGAAGACCCAGTATCATCTCCAAATGAGTAAGGAAAAGGGGAAGGAATGGAAACTTGGTCGCCTCTCACTGCTCGCCCCCATATCACATGAAAGAGTCTCTCCCATAGAAATAGTGGTCGGCAGCAAATGAGGAGGGAAACTTCTCACCTTAGACTTTTCATCGATTTCCTCTATGAGAGGAGCTTCGTCATCACCTTCACCGCCTCAGACGCCAACACTCTCCACACCGCCTCGTGTGGCGTCTCCCTCCTCTTCTTTACGCTTTCCACGAGTAGCATTAACCATCTTGCCACCCTAAGTGGAATTTGCTTCCTGACCATTATCAGCAGGGCCACCCTCACCGCCTTGGGCTGTAGCTTCTTTTTTGCCCAAGGTGGAGTCCTTTTCCCCTCTTGGAAGCTTCTAGCTAGCCAAATCCAAAGAAAATGCAGCCTCAACATCAGTATTAACCTCATTGTCCCCAATTGGATCCTTAAATATTGGGAATTCAAAGGTGGGATTGGACGTCGACTCAAGTGTCTAAGCAGGAAACTCAAAGTCAAATGCCATAGCCAAGTCAGAGAGAGCTTGGCTTGCCAAGCCTTTGACGTTGCCAAGGCCTGGATAAGGCATACGCCTTGGCGATGGCTTGGGGGTAGGAGGTGGGGTACCCAGAGGGTTAATAGCTTCGAAAGAGGCGCCACCTCTTTTTCCTAAAGCACTCATTTTCCTGAGCACTTCTTGGAAGCACACTTTGGTGAAGGGGGCGCCACCATAGCCTTGGTAACAAAGAGATGACCTTTGACATGAGAATGGTCAGCGACCATCAGAAAACGATCAATATTGGCTAGGGTTAACAAGAACTTAGTCCAAAGATAATCTTCATGACCCTCCGCCCACTTTGTGTCCATCTCAATTCGGGATTTCTCCCATTCAGACAAGGGCGCTAGGGCTGCCGCCAGGCGCCAAGCCCTTCTCATTAGGGAGTATGCCCCAAGAAGTCCTAATTAGAAAATCCAGTTGGAGATTCTCTGAATTTGGGAACTCCCAACCAATCCAAGAAATCAAGAAAAACTTTCTGGCCCATTCCTTAGCATTTGAGTGACAGCCTTCAAAGCCAACCAATCGCTGGTCTTTCTTGCGAAGATTCAAAACGTTAACAGCAGAAGGTCTCAAATGATAGAACGCCAAGAATTCCCTAGTAGTCCAATCAGGGTAATCTTCTCTAGCAGGTTCAAGAACCATTCGAAAAACAATGCATGAACAAAGGAAAACTCTCCACTCATGGGAATGAAGTTAGGCGGGGGCAATATAGAGGAGGTCGAGTATGTGGCATATGAGGAGACAAAAAGGGGAACCGCATGCGGTGCATCAAGGTGTATAAGGTCAAGGCAACCCTACCTAGAAACCCTTCACTGTCGACGCAGCCACAATCAGGAATCTCGAGGTGCACTGAATCTGGGATGCCAAAATCTTCTCACAAGGCCTTCAAATCACTGGCCCTAAGGGAGGAGCGCCACCCATAACCTTCAAAGGTTGGGACATCTTGAACATGGGAAGACTCTGCATCCACAAGTATGTTCTGTTGAGCCACTGGAAGATGGATGAGGTAGCAGGGAAGGAAAGTAGAATGTGGGAGTCACAGAGAGAGCAAAGAGTTGCGACGAGAGAATTCAAGGAAGAAGAATGGAAAGTAAAGATTGAAGGAAAAAATGGGAAGCAATGGGCGTGTAATGTGAACCAGGGCAATGTAGAGTCAATGGAAAATGTCATCATGACCTGACAAGGTGATGCGATGGAAGGGGAACGTGTGTATGTTACCCAGTAACCATTACCACGTCTGCACCCAAAGATTGAAATTCTCGCTTCTTGGTTCTTGGTAATTGGAAACAGTGAGACAAGGCAGTAAATGGACTAGTGAGGTAGCCCATGGGTCCAGTAAATCGGCTAGCGAGGTAGCCCATGGGTCCAATAAATGGGCTAGCAAGGTAGCCCTGAGGTCCAAGATCCAATTTGGATCACTCATAGCTCGAGATATTTATGAACACCTTGAGGAAAGTCAACGCAAAGGCAAGGAAGTGTAAAGCTAATGAATTCCCCATGGCTACATGTGAAGGAAATTAGTGGGGTAACTAGAGGGTCTAATATTGGCCCAACCCAAACCGCAGACCAAAGGCCCACAATGACTAACTACTCTTGAGTAATAGATATCTGAATAAACCGCTTGGCCACCTTGGTTATTAGAGTCGATAAGCCATGGTATGACGATCAGATCATTCCAGTGATTTAGGGATAAACCTCACGGTTAGATACTGCCTAAATGTAATCTAATTACAATATTGATCCAATGAACCTCTACGTGATGGGCCCCAAGGCGGACCCAGTCTTAAGGATCAATTACAAGATTAAGAGCCATGAAGATCAAGGGAGCAATGCAAGAATTGGTGCAATCCAATTAAGATGAAGCTAGTAAGAGCCCAACACTCATGATGGGCTTGAAAGAAGGAGAACCGATTTTGATCCACTTGATCTAAGCTATGGAAGACACACGACTTGGGCCTATTATTATTGAAGGCTATGGACTTATTTATTTCATTAAAATGGCTTATTTTATTAGTCATAAGAATTAATCTAGAATAATTGGGCTTTGAGGATGTCCAGCCCACACGTCTTATTTCTATTGAGAGTTTTTGGGAAGGCCTTGTATTTTGGCCCAGGGCTTATTTGAAAAGTTATTATTTTACAAACTAGGATTTTAGAAGTTACTGTAGCGCAACACTGTTCACGCTACAGTACCCGAGCACTATTCCTTTAGGGTTTTGGGAATTATTTATTTAAACCACTTGTAGCCTCATTTGAAAAAAAAAAAAGACATTTTATTCTGAATTTTAATTGTGAGTGAGTTTTCTCCTCTTGTTTTTGATTGGACTCTTGAACTTATCAAAGGTAAATCACAACCTTTGTGGCGTTCCTCCTTGTAATTTGGGTTCTTGAGACGGGATTTCAACAGGTCTAGATTTTAATATAACCTTTGAAGATCCGTTGAGAACTCGTTTCAAGAACTTAGATTATATAAAAATCTAGACTCGTTGAAGAACCCATCTCAAGAACCCGGATTACAAAGGAGGAACGCCACAAAGGTTGTGATTTACCTTTGATAAGTTCAAACGTTCAATCAAGAACAAGAGGGGATAAACTCAACTCTTAATGAATAAAATTCATCAATTTCAATAATGTCTTTTTTTTCTCAAATGAGGCTACAAGTGATTTAAATAACAATTCCCTAAAAACCCTAAGTGAACAATTCGGCACTACAATACCGTGAATAGTGCCGCGCTACAGTAACTCCTTGAAACCCTAGTTCAATATTTCCCAACATGCCCTTTAGTCATTCTCATAATAAACCCAATTAGTCTAAACTAATAAAATAAGTCCTTTAAATGAATTAACTAAGTTGAAAGCCTTTCAATTCATGTTGCTTTGTTGCTCTCTTCCATAGCTTGTTTAAAATTGATCAAAATTGGTTCTCCTTCATTTAAGCCCATCTTGAGTGTTGGGCTCTTGCTAGTTTCATCCCAAGTGGATTTGCACCCATCCTTGCAATGCCCTCATTGATCGTTTTGGCTCTTGCTCTTGTGATTGCCCATCTGGAACTTGCAAAGGATATCTCTAAATCTTTGTCCACCTTGGGGCCCATCACTACGCCTATATATATGGGTAACATGTAACTCTATCTAATCATATACTTGAAATATTATCCATCACTTATCACTAACTTAGGCATTGGAGTGGCTGCAGGCTGTATCCAGTGCCATCCATCTTAGACTTGCAGGTTGACGATCACACAAGTTGGTAGAACATGTCATTTACAAAAGCCTCACACTAACCTATGATATCTATCTAGACGAATAAAAACTAATGGAGTAAGTAATTATTGCAACCGAAATTACAAAAAAAAAAAAAACAAAACAAAACAAAACAAAACAAAAAAAGGAAAAAAAAAACAAAAAAGGAAAGAAAGAAGAAGATGGTGGAGAAAGTTTGAAGAGTGAAGATTCTCAATTAAGTTTTAAGTTAAGTGATTATTTTAATTTTCTTGGAATTGAGGGTGTTTTTATTCCAATTCTTCCTGTGCAAAATACTATTTTTGGATTTAGGATGTTGGAAGAAAATATGAATTTTCTAGATAAAGTCTTCAACATTACATTATTTTGGTTAATACACTTTCAACCTTATCATGATGATGAAGACGAGGTCAAGAAGAGGAAGATGGAATTGATTGGGCGGAAGAAGACAACAGAATAAATGGGGCATCCAAAGGATCAAGGTATGGATGTAGAGAATTTGTGAATTCTTTCCAAACCAGAGAGATTGATGCAATGATCATGGCTACTATGGGTAGAAAAGGGCTTAGAGGACAAGATTAGTTGAAATTTGAGGAAAATTGCACAAGAATACTGAACACGAGTTCACTTGACGTTTGCTTAACATTCGATTGAGCAAACATCGAACAGAGAGTTTGTTCAAGATCTTGCTCAAGTCTTGGTCAAGCGAACATGGCCAACTAAGTTTGAAGTTGTATTTTAAGTTTGAGTTGTAATTAGTATTTGAGATAATTAAGAAGTCTATGAATTATTATTATTATTATTATTATTATTATTATTATTATTATGAGCTTGGTTTTTAAATAGTTTAGGTTTTGCCAAGGTTTAAATTTAGTGTTCATTTTTAAAGACTTTAATTGTAAGCCTATAAAAAGGAAATCCTAGGATTCTTTTTGGGGAGTGCTAATTATTGTTATTATTAGGGGTGGGTTGCTACCCCGCCCTGCCACTGTGTGGCAGGGCGGATTACATCGCCTGGCCACACGGGGACGAGGTTTCCCCCGCCCGTATATCGGGCCGTGGGCGGGGACGGGGGTGAGATGGGGTGGTCCCTCGCCCCAGAAATCCCCCGCCCCGCCCCGCATATATATATAATATATATTTTTATATAATATATATAATAATAATAATAAACCCTTAGGTGACCAAAACGGCGTCGTTTTGGCACCTGATTTTTTTTTTTTTAATAAGAAAGTTAAACCCAAAACGGCACCGTTTTGGGTTTAACTTTCAACCTAAATCTAAACCACCCCCCCTTCGGGGATCACATGTCACAGAACCCCCCCCCCCCAACGGCGTGTACCTAGTGGGCCAGTACCCCCCTCCCGTAGCCACCACAGGGTTGGCCATAGTGTCGCCAGTTCCCCATCGCCACCGCAGCAGCAGCCGAGCTCCTCAGCCTCCTCGAATCTCGCCGGCCAGTAAGCGGTAAGTCTGTGTTTTGGATTTTTTTTAAAATCTACATTTTTATGGAATTAAGTAGAGGATAGGATTAATGAAGATGGAGGATGGGATTGTGAATTGTGTGCTGTGGTGGATTGAATGTGCATGTGTGTGATGAGTGATCCGATTGAATGTGTTTTGATTTTGTGTAAATTGGTTTTTATAAAATCCTTTTAGTTTGATTTTTATGGTCGATTTTTATGCTTGACTTTTATCATCCACTGCTGTTTTGAATTGGGGGTCCGAATTGCATGGATTTTGCCCTATTAATTTGCATTTTAGGGTTTTGAAATTTTTTGAATTGGGGGTCCGAATTGAGAGTTTTGAATTGGGGGATTTCATTATTATTGAATTCATTTTATTGTTTGATTTGTACTTTCGAGTAAATTTATTTTAAAAAAATGGAGGATGTGATTTTGAGTATTTTTTATATAATCCTTTATTGATTTTATTATTTTGACTTTTTATATAACTTTATTAAATTATATGGATTTTAGGCATTAATGGGTCCGTAAGGTCGTTTTCATTTGTATTTTCCTTCAAGCTACCATATCCCATCCACATTTCTACGTACATAATTATTAATTAATATACATGGAGGGATCATATTAATGGAGGGATGTAATGTTGTATATATATATATATATATAATGGAGGGATCATATTAATGTTGCATAATTAAATACTGCATATATATATAGCTTGAATATTAATGTTGTATTTAATATATTTATCTAATCAGACAAACATAAAGATTAGATTAGAAATACTATAAGATAAACATAAATAACTTGACTATTTAATATATTGACTAAAGATTAGATCTCTAATCTCTATTGTTATTCTAATTTAACATGCTCAATCTATTGTATATTATTTTTCAAATTTATTTTGAGATTATTATTATTATATATTACTTTACTAATGATGCTTTTATATGAAATACTTGAAGATTTCCATTGTAAAGATAAACATGTTATAATATTTAAAACTGAGGGTGGATGTTAATACTTTCCATGTTTGCTTGGTTGTTTGGTTGGATATTAATACTTTTGATGTTTGCTATAATTTCAGATTTATTGTTTGCTTGAGTTAATGGAAATGCCGACAGATTCTAGTGCGAGCTCCCCTATTAAGGGTACCCCTGCCTCTACAACTAATCCAATTGAGGGTACCCCTACCTCTACCCCTACCCCTAACCCTACCCCTTGCCCCGCCCCCAAGCCTAACAAAAAACCTGCTTCTATAGTTTGATCTTACTTCACCAAACTAAAGAGTGGTGATCCTAATAACCCTCAAGCCAAATGCAACCATTGCAGTAAAATTTATGGATGCTACTATAAGAGACCTCGCAATTAAATGTGCACTTAGAAGAGCAATGTAAAAAAAGTCCAATTCTAAAATCTTTGCAAGAGAAGAGTCAATCTAGGATAGAAATTGGACTTAAAAAAATGGAGGATGGGAGTAGTTGGGGTATTGAGTTGAAGGGGTACACGAAGTATAATCCAAAAGAGTGTAGGTTACACCTAACCCGTATGGTCATTATGGATGAGCTACCATTTCAGGTAGTGGATGGGAAAGGGTTCCAAGCGCTTTGTTACTACATGGAACCAAGGTTTCAGCTTCCTTCTCGTCACACGGTGGCAAGGGATGTTAAAAAATATTATCGATCTGAAAAAGAGAAGTTGAGGGATTTTTTGGCGGGTCAGTTTGTTTGCCTCACCACTGATTGTTGGATATCGGTCCAAAATTTTAATTATATGTCTATGACTTGTCATTTTGTTGATGACAATTGGACATTGCATAAGAAAATTCTCAAATTTTTTCAAATCACCAATCACAAGGGTGAGACGATTGGGACTTGGAGGCCGCTATAAAGGAGTGGAGGTTGACATGCGTTGTGACATGCACAGTTGATAATGCATCGTCTAAAGATGCTGCATTAGGATCTCTTAAGACTTTTCTTAGAGAGGCAAATAAGACAATCTTGGGTGGTGAGTATTTGCATGTGAGGTGTACAGCACATATTCTTAATCTTATTGTCAGTGACAGTATGAAAAATCTTCATGACTCTATTACTCGAGTCAGGACTGCTGTGAGATGGGTGAGATCTTCTCCTGTGAGATTGGAGAAATTCAAGGTTGTTGCGCGGTCTGCGGGAATAACATCAAAGAAGA
>QGSO01000730.1:167640-199147 GCA_011037825.1 Carya cathayensis | reverse complement strand
TTTACGATAAAATATGTGCCTTGCACATAAAATCCCTTACTAGTATTTATAAAATTGACAAAGGAGGCCAAGAATAATAGAAAATTACAAGTGTTACTTTGGTCGGAGTGATTAGCAACTTTTAATGACTAATATATATATATATATAAAATATATTAACTTTTAATGATTGATGATAAATATGAGACGGGTTCAAAGTAGCAACTTTTCGTTTGGGTCAACGAATTTTAAAGTCAAAAGACTTCATTACCCATCAGCTAAAACAATAATTAAAAAAAAAAAAAACAAATCTTAGTGAAATTGGCCCTTATAGGAATACAATTCTTCTAAGGTCAGTCAAGTTCGCGCACTCTCTGTGCACACTAGCCACGTCAGCATTATTTTATTATTATTAAAAAAAATTCTGCTATATATAATTATTTTTGTATATTTTTTATACACTCTACTGATATAATTGACTGTGTTATTTTTTTTAATATAAAATAATTATTTTAACTAATCACATCAGTAGAATATATAAAAATTACGTTAAAATGACTGAACATAAAATTTTTAAAAAACAAAAGTAAAACATGACGAACAATGAAGAAGATGAAAGTTCATTTGTTGCATTTTCACAATTTCGTAATCCTTTTCAACACACCTACTAATGAATGAAACAACCGATAAATTTACAATCAAATACAAAAGACATAAGGATGGATTATTATACATATATATCTTATTTTGGACATGAAACAAGCAAAAAAGGGGGACGGGGAGTCTAATATTCAGACCCATAAGAAGAAGAAAAAATGGAAAGAATGAGAAAGCACAAGAAAAATAGATATATTGCTTTCGGTTTAGCTAATGAGATCTCAAACTACTTCTGCCGCAACAGCCTCCACCTTGAAAAAAAAGAGCCATTTTTGCCTCTTGATGGTACTGGGATTCCACCGTATCCAACCTTTATTCCACAAGACTGCAAATAAGATCAAGACTGGTGCATGAGCTATAGCAGAAGACATGGTTTTCCTAAAACAAAAGATGAATTTCTAGGTTGTACTCTCTACCTTAAATGGCTGACGAGAGGTTAATGTATATATAGAGTAAATTGTTTACAAGATAGAATCAGTTACAGAGTTTAATATAAAATGATAAACATTATCTCCTATAAACTTGGGCTTGAGACGACGGTATCCGAAGACTTTAGGCTGAGGTTGAACTTGAAGCTGTTGCTGTCATTTGAACCTTTGAATCTGGTTTTGGCTTATCCTTATCACGCCCCTGCAAGTTCAACAGGGGAGATCTCACATTGAGCTTGTCTCGTAGATGAGAAAAACGAACAGAGACCAGTGGTTTAGTGAGTACATATGCAATTTGATCTTTACTGGATAGGAACCGAACATCCAATGATTTATTGTGAACTTTTTCCTGGACAAAATGGTAATCTATTTCCACGTGCTTTGTACGAGCATGAAATATGGGATTAGCCGCCAAATAAGTTGCTCCTATGTTGTCACACCATAGGATTGGACGAGAGGGAATAAAAATCTGAAGTTCAAGAAGCAAGGATAATAGCCATAAAGGATGAGCAAGGATAATTGCTCTGATGATTCATGATAACTCGACGGATCGCATGGCCATCGTGCCGACGACGCATCATTTAAATTTCTACCCTATCAACTTTCATAGTTTGTTTGATGGTATCTACTACTCGGATAACCGTAGTAATTCTAGAGCTAATACGTGCAACAAACCCCGACTTCTGGAAGAGATGCATTTATTAGATAAAAGGTCGACGCAGGCTTTGCCCGTTGCTCTGATACCATAAACAAAAGATGAATTTCTGGGTTGTACTCTCTACCTTAAATGGCTGACGAGAGGTTAATGTATATATAGAGTAAATTGTTTACAAGATAGAATCAGTTACAGAATTTAATATAAAATGATAAACGTTATCTCCTATAAACTTGGGCTTGAGACGACGGTATCCGAAGACTTTGGGATAAGGTTGAACTTGAAGCTGCTGCTGTCATTTGAATCTTTGAATCTGATTTTGGCTTATCCTTATCATTTCCAACTCCTGCCTAACAAACAAGCAAACAAACTTGAATCAAAAGAGAAATCACAACTAGATCGAAATCGAGGACACAAAATTTGATCTATTCGGCATGAAAGAATACATCGATTCGATTCACAAGATCTAAATCAAAATTTGAGATAGAATGATAAAGAAAAAAAATACCGATATCACTGATGATGATGTACTTGAAGAGGTAAGCGTATGAAATTTTGATTCCATCATCACTCAGGCGAGCTGCACACAGAGATCACTCCAATCTTCAAAGGCCTTTAGGAGAGAATCCCCGAAAAGGTTTTTGATTTTGGGAATTCGAATTTCGATATATCTACTCAGGTTCATACGCAAAGTAGCCGGAAAAGAAAAGAAAAGCAGAGAGGGAGAGAAATCAAGAGGAATAAGTAAGGAAAGAAAGAAAGATACTGAGAAAGAAGGAAGGAAGGAAGAAACCGAGAGAAGGCTTAAGCTACTGAGCATTCAGCGTGGTTCAAAAGTGGAGATGGATTCTCTCAGTATCATACCAAAATGCAACGTTTTAATTTGCTAGGTCATGTTCGTGCACAAGAGGGTGCACGAAAATGCCTATAACAAGAGTCTTCCATAGTAATACTTAAAAACTGCATAAGAGATAGATCCTTCCATCCATCATCTATAGAGTTAGTAACAAAGATTTTAATACTAATTTTGTTATGATATGTGTAAAAAATAATGTGAGCGTATAGGAACTATTTTCAAAGTTGACAAAAAATTTAAGAACGAAATAAATAATATTGATTTATTTATAAATACGAGTTATTTTATTTTCAAACATGTGTGTAGAGCATACCATTCATATCACTTAAATGGAAAAAATTGATTTATAAGATTTGAATTTTAAAATTTATCTTCTATATAAAATTATGTCATGTAAATAATTTATTAAGTATATTCTACACGTAATATAATTTTTCTAAGAATACATTATATTAAGAAAGAAAAAAGTTATTTATCATCTATTTTTTTATTATCTTCTCATCATTTTATGATGTGTCATTAGAAACTGGTTATGGTGCAAAAACTTCTAACAATATAGAATGTTGTGATAACGTGAGAGTATTATTTCATCCATACTTTAAGATTTCTTAATAATTAGTTAGATAAAATTAAATCAATATTTTACATCCACTGCCAAGAGGTTTGAAATTCCTTAAGCGAACTATACTTTGACCCGATCAAGAAAAATTACATTACTCAATTGTTTAAGACTAGTGTTATTTGTTTTTTGTTTTTTTAAATAAGATTCGATATGATCAAGTTCTTACAAAAATACTGATTAATTTTGGTAGTGGGACATACCAAGATGTTTGACTCCATTTCAAATTGAAAGACTTTTGGTTAAAGGGTGAATGGGGGGTTAAAGCAGGAGGTGGAAATTGAGGCTGGTTGGGGGATTTTGGGGTTTTGACTACAGCAGCAAGCAGTCAGTCCGTTTGATGGTTTGTGGGTTTGGCAGCTTGTTCACTGCCATAAGCAAAAGCTCGAGATCATAGAGAGAAGGGAGAGAAAGAGAAGGTTTTGTGATTCTGATCGACTTTCTCAGTTGTGCATCCCTTTTCTTTCTTTTGCCTTTTGGGTTTTGTTGAGCGTCATTTTTTTGTGTTCTTTCTCTGCTCCTTGTCTTCTTTGCCTATCATCATCGTCATCATATTCTCTGTTTTCCTACAGATCCAGCTGCAACTCAATCACTCTGGTGAGTTCTTATCTATTTCTATTTATGTATCTACACGCTGTGTTATTCTGTTTCTTGATAGCTGCGTTTGACTTTTAAATTTAATTTTTAACGTAATCGGCGTTTATGAGTTTCTTATTTTGATCGCCTTCTTAATCAAATGCCGTTTCTTTTTCCTCTTCTTTTTCATTAAAAAATCAATTCCAACGCTTCTGGTATAATTTTTATTTTTGAAGTATTATGATTCTTACTCTCGGATTAGTGGTTGGATATCTTGTTGATTCACAGTTTGGTGATCTAGGAGTTGAATAGGCTGGAGCTTCAGTGGTGATCAGTATTGGTACTGTGGATGTATGCGAGGAACTGGAATGTTTCATTCTTAGTTTCAAACTGGTATCATTAAATTCCTAGCTGTGGGAGTCACAGGAGCTTCTGGTCTGTCTCTGATACTTACAGTTTGGAATTTCTGGACACACGGGCTGCTCTCAATGATTGCAAATAGTTCACTCTGTCGGTTTTTGCATGGAACTTGTGAATAACAAGTGAGTTGTAGTTTGTGGTGGTCAATTCGATGGGTGGGATTTGCTCAAGGTCGAGAAGATCCACTGTTGATGATGGAAATGTAGATAATGCTGCCCGCATTAACTTTTCACATGCTAATGGTCATTCTAATAATGGGGCTGGGATGGATTTTCAGTCTCGTGCATTGCCAGAAAAAACAAATAGCCATGACCCATCACCAGTTGGTGAAGTTGTGGATAAGCAGTTAAGAGAACCGAATGTAGTATCATATGGACTGCATCCAGATGATATTAATGACGGGATTCCCCACTTGTCAAGGGTGTTATCAAACAAGTCTAGATCGAACAAATCTAAGCAGGCAACAGTGGTGAAGGTAATTTTGAACTCAATTGTTCTTTGCATGTTTTTGCTTTATGGTTTTCTTGGAATTGATAATACATCTTTTGGGTTGAACAATGTATGGTATGATAGGTTACTATATGCAAGGTTGTTTTATATATGCTTGTCTTCAGTGGCATTTGAAACCAGACTCTTCTATTGGAAGGAATCCATTACTAGAAATCAGACCCGTCAGAATGAGGATAGTAACATGTTGCAGTAACTTCAGTTAATGAATTCCTAAGAGTTTCCTGTCCATTCTACAGCTCTTTTCAAATCATGGCCTTGTGCTGTGTGGTGTCTTTTTGTCGAACAAAGAATTTGAAATCATGCTATAAGAACACAGAGACAATAATCAAGCAAGCATGTACCATTGATAACAAGTAAAAGGGTGGGTGAAGGGTGGCAGCTGGTTTGGGTGTCTTAGGGTTTTCTCTCTCCATAGGGTTTTCTCTCTGATAATTAATTCATATTCCATATACTATAAATGTTATGACTATTGGAATACCCAACATTTGGTGTTCTTTAGTACTATGACTATTAAACTTTAGTTTCTCCAGTCCACATGCTCATTAGATTGTGTTATGTTCATTCAAATATGGAAGTAAATGGGAAGCCTACCCTTGCATTCTGCATCATCACACAATTTTTTTTTTTTTTTTGATAAGTAAACATCGTCACACAAATACTGAGCCATTATTGGCTCAGTGTGAGACAGAACTTGAACAGTAGCCAAATCGATTAATAATTACAACATAATATGGAATACAAGAAGGTAGACACATTGAAATTTTCTCCAAACCTTTTATAAACAGGTTCCCTTGACGGTTCCTCATATGCTGTCAGTAATAGTGTGTTTTTACCTCTATTCTTTGTTCATTACATGGATAATACTATAATAACTTCAGCCAAGAACTCTAAAAGGACATCTCGCCTTGTTATGGCCAGTGGGATGGTGAGACCATCAGTTCAAGAACTAATTACCTTTTTGACTTATCAATAAGAAATTGATCATACTCCTTGCTTCCTCAGCCCACCTTTCTTTGGATGTATGCCCTTTTTTACGCAATTTAATACTTTTGTAAATGATTTAGTTTGTGACATGTCTATAAATTTTCTGGGTTTTCATGAAATTAGGTGACTTGCTGGAGAAATTTTCAGAATTTGAGGACGGAAATTAGAACATTTTTTGTTTGTGGATAGTATTGGCTGTATACTTGTACCGTTAGCCCTAGTAGCAAAATGGTGCCTATCTTCCTTTTTTGAGGAAGAGGTATTGGAGTTGACCCTTGGACAAAGGGATTTTGGTTGAAGCTAGGTACCCACCATTGAATATACCTTTGCTCCTTGAAAAAAGATTGGAGGTAGGGGGCTAGAAAGCTAAAGGTAGGATAGGGTTGGTGTAGGAAACCTTCTAGGGGCGACATTGCCTTGTCAATGAATCTTAAAGTTCACCTGCCACAATGTGAAGGAGACCTGTAGGATATTTCCATTGATAGGGATAAAGGCAATGGGAATTATTGATTAAATATTTTAAGTTGACAGTACAGCCTAATTAAAGTTGTTTTATAATGAAACTTTAAAAGAATAAACTCATACTATGATCTATTTGTTTGATGGATTATTATTTTTTTGATAAGTAATAAGAGATTTTATTAAAGCAAGTAAATAGGCATAGCCCAAGTACACAGGGAGAATACAAGTGGAAACACCTGGATACAAGCTAGAGACTAGGAGCTAGAAAATGCTAAAAGAAAATCATTAAGATTATCCCCATTCAATACAATAACTTTTGCCCAAAGGCAAAGTTCGAAAGAAAAACTCTCTAAGGTCCCCCAATAAATGTTGTTTGTCGTCAAAACACCGCCCATCCCTTTCTAACCATAGGCACCACATCAAACATAAAGGAATCATCTTCCTAATATCAGCAATGTGATGACTACCCATCAATCCTTTCCAGCAAGCCAAGAGATCCACCACCTTCTTGGGAATCACCCAAGCAATACTCAGCCTGCTGAAAATCTCGTCCCAAAAAGTCTTTGCAACCTCACAATGCAGAAACAAGTGGCCAATCGATTCACCATCTTTCTTGCACTAATAACACCAGTCTAAGCAGATTATACCGCTCTTTCTTAAATTATCCGTTGTCAATATCTTCCTTAGAGACACCAACCAGCAGAAAAACTCAACTTTACTGGGCACCTTTGCTCTCCACACACACTTTCAAGGGAATTGATTGTCACATTGGCAAGTCAGCATTTTATAATAAGAGCTGAATGTAAAAATGTAATTTCCAGCATGTTGGCACAACAATCTGTCCTCCCTTCCCTGCACAATTTCCATAGCATACAGCCTACTGAGAAAAACTGAAACAACGGGCACTTCCCAATCATGAAGGTCTCTAATGAATCTCACATTCCATTGAGAGATATTATTAGAAAAAACAACAGAATCAGCCCAGTAACTTCTGTCTCTCATCCACCAGCCTTAAATGAGACATGGTTAAGAAATTCCCCCCAGCCATTCCAAATATATTTCCACAAACCGACATCATACACACTTCTAACTTTGTTAGAACACCAACTCCCTTAGGCTCTCCTGTATTTAGCATCGATGACATTTCTCCATAGCGCATCCATCTTTAATTGATATCTCCAAAGCCTGTTGCAGTTAACTGTAAATGAGTATTCTTTGGCCATGAAAAGAGCTATATCGTGTAGTAGGTATTTCCTTTGTATACTTCCTGTGTACTTTGGGTGTGCCTATTCTTGGTAATAAAATTCTTATTAATTATTAAAAAGAAAAAGAGCTATATCATGTCGAGACATTCTACATTCAAACGAAAATTATGAAGTATCTTGAACAACTATTGTCGATATTACCTTGCCAAACTGGGATGGTCTCTTGAACAACTATTGTCTATATTACCTTGCCAAACTGGGACTTGTGTTAATTTCAAACTTCTGATGGCTGAGAATCGATCATTCCTTCAGAAATGAAATTTAAGATGTAACATCTAGCATGTAATCTCAATTTGAGCTCCTGGTGCTTCTTCTTATTGCTGTTAACTTATGGTTTAGCTATTTTACTGGACTGTATATTTCTAGATGTTTGAAATTCTTCAAGATTGATCACAAATAAAGGCAGGCAAATATGCTTCATAGTTATGAAGATTCTGCTTTCAGGGATATGGTGCTTTATTGCTTCTCTATTGGCTTTTTGGTAGAGATTGCCATTTCTTTGATGTGAGCTAAACAATTAGGGGATGTTTGGAAATAATTTCCATCTTGTTAGAGGGCATGGTTGTAATTAGTGGAACCTATGAGGGTATAATTGTCAATTGTATGTAGTGTATATATATGATGGTACATAAATGAATAAAGTTAGTATTGTCTCCATGTGTATCTACATGGTGGTATCATTGTCTCCATGTGTCACTTCATTCGCGATAAGATACTAAGTGGTGACATTATACACCTTTTGTGAAGTCTGCTGATCAACTCGCAGATATGTTCACTAAGTTATTGTGTTGTAGTAGGTTAAACCTTATTTGTTTCAAGCTAGGTTTATATCATATATATGCCCCAACTTGAGGGGGAGTGTTAGAGGGCATGGTTGTAATTAGTGTAACATGTGAGGGTATAATTGTCAATTGTGTGTAGTGTATGTATATGATGGTACATCAATGAATAAAGTTAGTATTGTCTCCATGTGTATCTACACATCTCATCTCATTTCCTTCCTAAACATCATTTAAATGCAGACACTTTACACCAATCATTACAACTTTTCCAAACTTTCAAACAAAAAACAATTCAACTTTTTCAAATTCTAAAAAAAAAATTATATTTTAACAATTTTTTAACTTTATAATATTTTTCATTCAACTTTTTCTCTCTCATTTCCCTAAACTTAATAAATACTTAACTCAAACTATCTCACTACTATTCACAAACCATTTTACTACTATTCACAAAATTCTCATCTCATCTTATTTCCCAAGAATCCCCTTACTGTTAGTCTGTACTCACTAACCTAGATGCTTGTTGACATTGTGTTAGTTGCCAGTATTTGCCATGGTTTCAGACAAGTCCAATGGTGGTTTCCACACTTTAATTTGTTGTTTGGCTTTTATCTGAGCAAGAAATACAATAGTCAGTAATTAGATAATATTGTAATAATGGAGTAAATATTATGGTAGTGCTGTCAAATTGGCATAAGTTTTCTTTTGTTTTATAGGTTTCGGAGGTGAGCTCCCTTCTGGGCAGAGCTGGTACTGCTGGGCTTGGGAAGGCAGTAGAAGTTTTGGACACGCTTGGTAGTAGTATGACAAATTTGAATCTCAGTAGTGGTTTTACCTCGGGGATGGTAACAAAAGGGAATAAAATCTCAATTCTGGCTTTTGAAGTTGCAAATACTATTGTTAAGGGCGCCAATCTAATGCAATCCCTTTCAAAGGAGAACATCAAGCAGTTGAAAGACGTGGTACTTCCATCAGAAGGGGTGCAAAATTTAATTTCGAGAGATATGGATGAACTCCTGAGAATTGCTGCATTTGACAAGAGGTTTATAGGCATAGAGATTTATATTGCTTTTATTGCATTTTGCTATTGCCCTTATTTTGCTGGTTGATTCTCTTATAATTTTTACATGAATAAGAAACTTAATCATTTTATATTGCAATTCTGGCAGAGAAGAATTGAAAGTTTTCTCTGGTGAAGTGGTGCGTTTTGGAAATCGTTGCAAAGATCCACAATGGCACAACTTGGATCGCTATTTTGAAAAGTAAATGATATGGATTTTGTGTATTATACGTTTGATGTGTTCTTTAAACCTCTCAACTGAGGTTTTCATGTTCTGCTTTTTATCTTTATGATATTTTAGGTTGGGTTCCGAAGTTACCCCCCAGCAGCAATTGAAGGGTGAAGTAGAGGCTGAGATGCAGCAATTGATGACATTGGTTCAGTATACAGCTGTGAGTATTTCCACATTACTGTTGAAAAGAGACCACTACACATTTTAAGTTGCAGTAATGTAGATTAATAATATAGTCATAATGGACCTTTGTCTCACGGTTCGAATTAAAAAGGAAAGAGTAGGACTATTGTTTCCCCTCTTTCATTTTCTTTCAGTTGGAAATATATATATATTTATTGATAGATAAATGATAATTTATTGACAATAAACATAGGCGTAGCCCACGTACATAGGTCATATACAAGAGAAACACTAGTTGGAACTAGAAATCAATACAAGGAAATCATGTAACTTTGTGATCTTCTATACATTTTTTCCCATATTTTCACATTTCAGATGGACATAATTAACAAATTACACATTGACTATTTGAGTTAAAAGGCCCATTTGTATTGATTTTATACCTTGGAACTTGACTGAATGGACGACAAACCCCTTTCTATTGGTTTCAGGAATTATATCATGAGTTGCATGCCTTGGACAGATTTGAGCTGGATTATCAGCGGAAGCTTCAAGAAGAGGATAACTCCAATGCTGCCCAAAAAGGTAACAAGACGTGGATTTCTAGTTTTGTGAATTGTTCATACATGATGGGTATGCTTATTACAACACAGATGGTTGTACGTAGGACCAGGATGTTTAAATGTCAAGTACTGTTGATTCCCCAACTCTAGAATGGGCCATGGTCATTCCCAATGCCTAGCTATATCTAGCATAGTAATCTTTCATTGCTGAGTTTTATAATATTTTTCTATTTAAAAATTAGGTGCATGTGTAACTTATGAACCAAAAAATAAAGATTAACATCTTATTTTGGTTTATTGATATTTGAAACATGTCAGTAGTGAGTAATTTATATTATATATTTATCGGTAATCAAGAATTTTTATTCATAAGAAAAGGAGGCGTAGCCCAAGTACACATGATGTATACATAAGAAGTATCCAACTAGGGTTTACAACCGAAAGTAGAAAATCATGGACATTTAGTCCGTTAAAATCAATGACCCCTGCCCATAAGAACAAGGTTTTAAAGAAGAGAATTTTAAGCTTATCCATTTGTCCTCTCGCAATCATTGAAACTTCTATCATTTCTCTCCCACCAAATGCATCAACACATACATTACAGGGGCAACCTTCCATATTGCTATCACTTGTGAATTGCCTTGGATTCCTCTCTAGCTTGCTAGAAAATCTACCAGCCTATGAAGAATGGCCCATGATAATCCTATTCCAGCAAGAAAATCATCCCACATGGTCTTGGCCACCTCAAAATGTAAAAGTAGGTGATCGATTGATTCCCTATTCTTTTTACACATGCAACAACAGTCCAACAACATTATACGGCATTTGCCTTAGATTGTTTGTAGTAAGAATCTTGTCTAGGGAGGCCGTCCAAACAAAAGCTTTCAGAGGAGCTTTGGTCTTCCATATATTTCTCCATGGAAAAGTGGTCATGCCCTGACTAGTTAGAACTTGGTAGAATGATCTAATTGTGAATCTACCTTTCTTGGAGGGGCTCCAATTGATTTTATTTATGATGCCCTCAGTCACCCTGGCGGAATATGCTAAGGCAAAGAACTCAGTGTTAACCTTCAACTCCCAATCTTGTGCTACCCAAATGAGATCTACATTCCATTGAGGGGAACCACGAGAGAAGGCCAAGAGGTCAGCTACTGAAGCATCCTTCACCTATACAAGCTAAAAAATGTCAGGGAATGTTTCTTTGAGACTTTGTTCACCACACCATTTGTCGTGCTAAAATTTAACTTGAGAACCATCACCTACCTCAATACATGCAAGGCTTAGGAAAGTCTCCCATCCTTTCCTTATGTGTTTCCACAAACCCACCCCATATGATCCACATACCTCATTCGAGCACTATCCTCCCCAAGACTCCCCAAACTTTGAATCTATAACTAACTTCCATAGGGCCCTCCTTTATTGGTGGTGCCACTACAATCATTTACCCAACAAAGTTTGATTGAACTTCATCAAATTACGGATCCTTAATCCCCCCCCCCAAACAAGACATTGGTGTGCAAACAATTGACTAGTTCACTAGATGGAATTTGAACTCATTCCCCATCCCACTTCACAAGAAATTCCATTATAGCTTCTCAATACGATTGGCTACCTTTGTTTGAAGCGGGAACAAGGACAGAAAATAGGTTGGTAGGTTATAAATGGTACTTTTGCTTACAGTAAGCCTATCTCCTTTAGACAAGTATAACCTCTCCCAAGAAGCCAATCTACGTTCCACCTTTTCAATCACAGTGTACCAAAATTTTATCTGATGTGAAGGAAGCACCCAATGGTGGGCCAAAATACTTCTTATGTAGGGAAGATACTATACATCCCAGGAGGTGAGCTAGATTCACTGCATTGGAGACAACCCCATTGGCACCAATTTAGACTTTGAAGGATTCACTCTCAAATCAGAGACAACTTCAAAACAAAGGAGGAGAATCCTCAAAGATTGAATGTGCCCATGATTTGCTCCGCAAAAGATGATAGTGTCATCAGCAAAAAGCAAATGAGAAATATCAATAGAGCCATAATAACCATTCCCTACTGAGAAGCCATAGAGAATGCCACCTTCCACAAGGTCCGAAATCATCTTACTAAGATTTTCCATGACGATAACGAAGAGTAATGGGGAGGGCGGATCCCCCTATCTCAAACTACGGGAGTTGGCAAAAAACCTGCTAGTAGGGTTGCAAACAAACAGAGCTGCTCGAGTTCGATCAAAATAGACGTTAGACGAGTCGAGCTCGATCAAAAATTTCCAATATTTCTCGAGCTTGAGTCGAATTCGAGTAGAGATATATGTTAAACGAGCTCTTGACCCCTTGTTCGAATTCGACTCGATTCGGTTCGTTTGTAGCCCTACCTGCTGGCAAACCAAGGACCGTCACTTTTTAGGAATGAGAGCTAAAAATGTATCATTGAGACTTTTTTTCAAACCTTTCATTAGCATGAAACTCTTGAAACACCCTCATGAGATCATCCTTGATCACTTCCCAACAAACTTAGAATAAACCAATGGTAAAACTGTTAGAGCCTGAAGCCTTGTCACTAGCCATGCTATGGATCACTTTACACACTTCATCTTCTTCGAATGGACTCTCAAGCCACCATGAACCCTGTTGGGCTAATGATTCAAAAGTTAATCCATCCACTTTCGGTCTCCATGCGTACTGTTTAGAGAGGAGGTGCTCATAGTACTATACAATCTGGTTCTTGATGACTAGCTGATCCAAGGAAACTGCACCGTCTACCACCGCCTCAATTGCATTGATCCTCCTCCTATGTGAATTAAAGAACTTCGTGCACATGTCTCCCTCCTTTAGCTATAGTGCCCTTAATTTTTGTCTTTAGTAGAGTTGGGATGGCTTGGGTGATGCATGAAAGTAGTGGATCTACTTGCATGTTGGATTGGGCTTCAAAGTTCTCCTCAAGTGGTCATTGTGTGGAAGATGGTTCCTTTGTGTCTTATGTGGTATATTTGGTGGGAAAGGAACGAGAGATGTTTTAATTAAAAGAAGCGCACTATGGACCAAATCTGGAAATTCTTTGTGTTCTCTTTATTTCAATGGTTTTCAGCTATAGTGCTTGATGGAGATTCAACTCATGATTTTCTGTTTTCATTTTCTTCTTTATAGAATGTAATTAGGTGTTTCCTTTTGTATACTTCCTGTATGCATGGGCTTCGCCTATTTCAGTCAATGAATTAAATTCTTTCTTACTTATCAAAAAAAATTTGTCTTCAAGAGCTCTCTTCCATCAATGTTGCTCTTTCAAGTTCCATGACTACAGACTCTTGCAGATTCTCTCAGCTTTCGAGATAGTTCTTGCCTCCTCCTCGCTCTCCAGACCCTATAGCTCCTCCAAGAGAGAGCACCTTTGGTGGGCCACATTTCCAAAAGCTTGTTCATTCCATCGCTTCAAATCATTCTTTAGCGCTTTTAGTTTTCTTGCCATTATGAAACTTGGGGAACCTTGGAAGCAGTACGATGACCACCATTGTTTGAGCTTGTCTACAAAACCATTAGTTTTAAGCCACATATTCTCAAATTTAAAATACCTTCTGCCCCCTTGGATGCCTCCACTATCTAAGATGATAGGGAAATGATCTCAACAAAACGTGGGTAGTCTTTTTTGAATTACATCTGAAAAATGTTATTCCCAATCGGGAGTTATAAAAAAACCTATCAAGCCTTGACCAATATGGGTGTTCGCAACTATTGGACCATGTGAACATGCCTCGAATTAAAGGAATATCAATAAGCTCATGTTCAAAAATGTCAACATAATCACTCGTAGCGGGGTTAATGTGAGACGCACCCGATCTTTTACTCGGGAAGTGAGTGACATTATAGTCCCCCCTATACAACTTGGTATCTCCCACCAAGAATCCCTGCCAATTCTTCCTACTATAGCTTTCTTTCCAAATCAAGATTAGGGCCATATACTCTTGCAAATGCCAACAACAATTCGTCTTCTATATTCTTTATTTTTTTATAGGTAATCAAGAAGTTATATTCATAGAAATAGGCTAAGTCCAGGTATACAGGAAGTATACATGAGACGCACCTAGCTAGAGGTTACAATAGAAAGAACCGTTACAATCAATGGCCCCCACCCGTAAGAACAATGACGTAAGAAAGAAAACTTTTAGCTCCTCCATATTTTTCTCTTGATCTTCAAAGCTTCTGGCATTTCTTTCCCTCCAAATACACCAACACATACATATTGGAACCATTATCCAAATTGCCACTAATTGTGGGTTGCCACGGAGATCTCTCCAGCTTGTAAGGAAATCTACCAATCTAAGAGGCATGACCCAAGACAATCAAATTCTTGAGAAAAAATTATCTCACATGAATCTAGCCACCCCACAGTGTAAAAGCAAATGATCTACTGATTCCCCATGCTTCTTACACATACAACAACAATCCAGAATATTTACCCGTCATTTCCTCAGATTATTTGTAGTGAGGATCTTATCCAATGATGCTGTCCACACAAGAAAAGCTGCTCTTGAAGGGGCTTTTGTCCGCCAAATGCTCCTTCGCGGGAACATAGTCCTTCCAAGGCTCGTTAGCACTTGATAAAAAGAGCTAACTGAGAAAATACCTTTCTTGGAATGGCTCCAGTGCATCTTGTCTCTGGTGGCCCCTAAAATACTTACAGAATACAATGCTGCAAAAAACTCCATAAAAGACTCCAATTCCCAATCTTGGGCTGCCCTATTGAAATCCACATTCCATTGAGGGGAACCATTTGAGACAGTAAAAGAATCAGCAATCATTGTGTCCTTTTCTCTAGCCAGCGCAAAGAGAGTAGGAAAATTATCACGAAGACACTGGTTACTACACCATTTGTCATACCAAAAACTGAGATGTGAGCCATCGCCCACAACAAAATGTTCGTTTCCTTGAAAGGACTCCCAAAGGCTCCTAATATATTTCCACAACCCCACTCCATATGTACCTCTAACCTCATTTGAACACCATCCTCCCCTAGCCTCCCCGAACTGTGAATCAATAACCATCTTCCATAAAGCCTCCCTATCGTTTTGGTATTTCCACAACCATTTACCCAAAAGGGCTTGATTGAATTCCGTCAAGAGGCGAATCCCCAAACCTCCCCCGAAAATTGGGGTACACACCGTAGACCAATTAACCAGATGGAATTTGAACTCTTCCCACAATTCACTCCTCAGGAAATCCCTTTGTAATTTCTCAATACGGTTAGCCACCTTTGTGGGGAGCAGGAACAAAGATAAAAAATAGGTGGGTAAGTTTGAAAAGGTGCTTTTAATCAAAGTCAACCTACCACCTTTCGACAAGTATAGTCTCTTCCAAGCAGCCAATATGTGCTACACCTTTTCAATCACATCATTCTGAATCCTTTCAATTTTAAATAATGCACCCAAAGGTAAGCCAAGATACTTCATAGGAAGTGAAGATATCTTGCAATCCAGGGTTGAAGCTAAAATCTCCACTTCATGGACAACCCCCACTGGCCCTAATTCAGACTTAGCAAGGTTAATACTCAGGCCTGAAACAACTTCAAAACAAAGGAGTAACGCCCTCAATACTTGAATTTGACCAAGGTGTGCTTCACAAAAGATGAGAGTGACATCAGCAAATAACAAGTGTGATATGTTGAGCTCTCCATTCCCCACCGGAAATCCATGGACTAATCCCTGTCTACCAGACCCTCAATCATCTTACTGAGAGCTTCCATGACGAATAAAAAAAGAAGGGGAGACAGCAGGTCTCCCTGCCTCAAGCCGTGAGAGGAGTTGAAGAAACCCACCTGTGAGCCATTAACCAAGATAGAGAAGAGAACAGAGGAAATGCAAAATTCCACCCATTTCTGCCATTTACCCCCAAAACCACATTTGTCAAGTAGGTAAAGTAAGAACTGCCAGTTGACATGGTCGTAAGCTTTCTCCATGTCCAACTTACAAAGTAACCCAGGTTCTCTAGACTTCATTCGACCGTTCAAAACTTCATTTGCAATAAGAACCGAATCAAGGATTTGTCTACCTTTGACAAACGTATTTTGCGTCTTCGAGATTAATTTGTCCACCACTGAGCTCAATCTATTAGCTAGCACTTTAGACAAGATCTTACACACCCCATTCACAAGACTAATGGGGCAATAATCTCTCACATCTGTGGACCCCACCTTCTTGGGAATGAGGGCTAAGAAGTTGGCGTTTAGACTCTTTTCAGATCTTGCATCAGAATGAAATTCCTGAAAGACTTGAATCAGATCCCCCTTGATCACTTCCCAACAGGCTTGAAAAACGCCGAAGTTAAAGCTGTCCGGACCGGGGGCCTTATCACTTGCCATCCCTCTAATAACCCTATGCACCTCCTCTTTTGCAAATGGCCTCTCTAGCCACTCTACATTTTGTTGGTCTAATGTTGAAAAGGACAAACCATCTACTTTCGGTCGCCAATTGTGTTCTTCCGATAGGAGTTTTTGATAGTAGTGTTCAATGTGGTTGTTGATGACCACCTAATCCGAAGAAACTTCCCATCTACCATCAGTGTATCAATAGCATTGTTCCTCCTGTGAGAATTAGCCATCATGTGGAAGAATTTCGTACACTTATCCCCCTCCTTAAGCCAGAGTGCCCTTGATTTCTATCTCCATGAAATCTCCTCCATCAAAGTTACTCTAAAAGGAGCAAGCCACAATAAACTCTCCTACACATTCATCCATTCTCTCCACCACCCATTATCATACATCACTAAAACACCTCCAGATGCCCCTTTAGATGGCAAGTAGGACCAGCTAACATGATGACATCTCCATAAACACTCTCCTCTACTACTGCTCTTCCCTCTTTACCCCTATCACTTTGCTGCAATGCCGATGTGTGGCCCGTACCACTCAACATCACCACCAGTTTCACCCCGCCATCTATCGCTGCCTCTGCATACGACTTGACCAGGTTCCCCTTCCCCTTGTCTACTACCCTGACCAGGAGTAAAGGCAATGTCTGTCTCTTATCTATCAGATGATGGACAGAGCATGCTTTATCTCCAAAGAGAGGCATTGCCACTCCCTTCCTTCCATTCCCTCCAGGATCAGTAAAACTCCTCGACACACACTACTGCCATATTCTGCTAGTTCTTGATAACGCCCGAAAGCACTAGAATGCTGATGAGCGAAAATACCCTTGTCACCATCTTGATATGTCTTACATAAATCTTTCTTGCTTTGCAATAATGAACATTCTTCCAATGTGTTTGCAAACCAGTGTGCACAGGCACAACTTAGCACCATCTCCTTTGTAACCTTCCTACTCCTCTCATGCATTTTGCCCCCTCCAATGATAAAACAAACACCTTTGTTTGTATCGGTAAGTATTTTAAGAATCCCATCCATGTAGACTAAAACAAATAGGTAAACGATAAGCAACTGAGGAACCTGATTCTGACAAGAGTCACTGAAAAAAATACCATTAGTTAAAATGTCTAGAGAGAAAATGTCCGGAGAGGACACATCTCTTAGACGGAATGGAATCTATGTAACAAACTAAGAAAAAAATCATGTACGGAGACGACAAATATGTTGGCATACTTATCAAAAGAAAAAGTTTGTTATGTGTTTGCATCTTTGTAATGTGAGGCATAGGCATAATGCGTTTTGTGTGGCTAGTCCAACAGTAACATTTAGTATGGTAACCCACAAATTGCAGTTGTATGGAATATGGTCCCTATCTATCTAGTGTGGTGCATTTAGAGGGAAATGAATGATTGGAATTTTGAGGACCTCAAGCAGACATTGGGGAAGCTTAAATTATTTTTATTACTCCGTTTCTATGGGCAGCTTCTATAGATTTTAATGGGCCGAGTTTTCTTTTTCTTTACATTTTTTTTTTAATAAGTAAAAATTTTATTCAACAAATGCAATAGGCAAAGCCCATGTATACAGGAAGTATACGAGTTTTCTTTATCTTTAATGGGCGGGACGTTCTTGTGTCTAATTCTTGTGCCCTTGGGCAGAGCTGTTCGTGTATATTATTTAAATATTCAATTATGCATAAAAGACACATTTTAATTTTTCATCTTCAAAGCTTTCTCTCACCTAGGTTAGCCTATGGGCTCTTTTTAATTGAAATATTCAGCCCTAGTTTCAAAGTTGTGATGTTCTGTATTAAATTCTGATAGATTATGGAGGATTACTTTTAGAAAAGTAAAAAAAAAGATGAAACAAATGGAAAGTCTTATTTTCACCGTTGTTGTTACAATTACGGTTATTTATTAGTGACTTTGTTTCCTAGCATTGACTTATATTGGTTTATTTCTCTATTTTTGAAAAGTAGGGGACAGCCTTGCAATTTTAAGGGGAGAGTTAAAGAGTCAAAAGAAGCATGTAAAAAGTTTGAAGAAAAAATCACTCTGGTCGAAGATCTTGGAAGAGGTAATGTCAGTGCTGCTTTATGTAGCTCTTTCTAGGTGCATAAAGAGATAATGTGCGACATGAGAATTTGGGTTCCTGGATATGATTAATAAATATGTTTTCTCACACTATCACCATTGTGCATTTGGCAGCCATATGCAGAGTGTGCAGTATTATAATTCCATGGTTCTTAAGAGATACTTTCACAATGACACTTTGCGTCTTATCCTCGAATTGTTTCTCATTGTTGTTATTCGTTTACAAAAAGACCATTCTTTTCTCTTCTTTTGCAGGTGATGGAGAAGCTTGTAGACATTGTCCATTCCCTGCATTTGGAGATTCATGATGCCTTTGGTAGTGCTGGTATGCATTGGGAAAACATTAATGATATTATGTCCGTACTGGGCTTGTCTTGCTCATCGTTGTATTTTCTCCTTACAAATGGGAAAGCTAGACCCTGGGCATTTCTAGTTCCTGCTTTTTACTTGCAAACTTCCAAGGTGTATTTGTATTCAACCGAGATTATTAAAGACAACATCCAAGTTTACCTTAAAGAATTGGAAAGATGCATCATATTGATTGGGGAACAGATTAGTTGCTAGAGTAATGGAGTTTGTGCTTCATAGAAAGCAAGCAAACTGAGTCACTGGAAATATTGAAGCTTCCCTGGAAATATAGAACAACATCTGTTCATTTATGAACGTTGTGGGAGAGCCCCAATTTCTTCTGCATCGGATTGCAAATCTATCTGGGAGGATAAAACTGTCTCTCTCTACTTTTTTTAAGCTTATTAAAAGTTATCGACTAACATCGTTCGCTTATTTTCTTCTAGAAGGATGCTTTCATTCACATCATTTATTTCTTGAAGTGGCCTCTTTAAACAACACTAGATGTAGAAGTTTACAGACAGGCTTTCTTAGGCTTATGTTAATTTAGTGAAATTCTCATGCTTTGACCTCTTCGACCTTGCAGATGATGACAAGCCAATAAAAGGTTCTCATAGCAATCATAAAAAACTGGGGTCTGCCGGTCTTGCATTGCATTATGCAAGTATTATTGCTCACATCGATACCATTGTAAGTTTATGATTAATCCAGCCTTGACATGTCTTCACCTTTCCCATTGTTTGTTCTGTTTACATGATAACTGTAAGAGTAGAGGTGTTCTTCCAACCTGGTCGGTTTGAAATGACCTGCGAAATACCCAATGCATCTATGAAACATATCCCAAGTGTAATAATAGCAAAGAGACTTCTTCTATGTACTCCAGTATTATCCAATAAGTTTGAAGTACCTTTTTGCTTTTTTGAGTTATTTTGAAGCCCATGTACTTGGGCTCTTGCCTATTCTTATGATCAATAAAGTTTTGCTTAACGATAAAAAGAAAAAAAATTATTTTGAAGCATGATTTTGTGGAAGAATAGATAGAAAATAAGACATTTTCTCTAGATGACTTTCTGTGTTAGACAAAAAGGGTCCCTAGATGCCTATTCCTATTCTAGAAGGTATTAGTTAATTGTGAGGTGTCTATTGTAGTTTGTCCTTTTATGTCCCTTGATATATGGAAGAATGAAATGAAGGCACTAAAGAAATTCACCCCCATTTCTCTTACATTTTCATATTCTTTTTTTGGTTGAGTAAGAAAAGTTTTGTTGAGACAAGTAAATAGGCATAGCCCAAGTACACATGAAGTATACAAAGGTGCAAGCCTAGTTACAGGTCAGGAACTAGAAAAAGAAACAAGGAAATCATGAACACTAGTTTCGTTGAATACATTGGCCGAAGCCCAAAGAAATAAGGTGTTAAAAGAGAAACATCAAGTTCGTCCACTAAGAGTCCCTTATCTCCAAAATACCAGTCATTCCTCTCAAACCAAATACACCATGTAAGACATAAAGGTATCATGTTCCAAGCAGCAGCAATTTGAGATTTACCCCTAAGAACTCTCCTTTAGGTGCAAAGATCTACCACGCTCCTAGGCAATCACCCATGCCACTTCAATCCTATTGAAGACCTCATACCATATTAGTCTTGCCATCTCAAGTAACAAAAGATTCACTGATTCACCACATTTTTTATTCATTTAGTACCAATCCATAACAATTAATCCACACTTTCTAAGATTGTCCTAGGTCATAATTTTCCCAAGGGAAGCAGTCCAACCAAAGAAAGCAGCCTTTGAAGGCACCATGCTACTCCATATACACTTCCAAGAAAAAGAATGTACCACATTCTGACCAGACAATGCCTTGTAGATCAAACTGTGAACTTCTTATTTCCGATATGAATCCAAACCATTTTGTCTGTCTCAGCCCCTGCCAATACTTGTATCATACAAAAAACTAAACAGATCAGAAATTGCATCCATTTCCCAATCATTTGCTGTGCAAGTAAAATGTACATTCCATTGAGGGGAACCACTTTAGTAGTCCAAAACACCCGCCATTGAAGCATCCAAATTATGAGCAATCTGGAGCCTGGGAAAAGCAGCCTTGTGGCAGGATTGTAGGGTTTGAAATTATTGATCAGTTTCCCTGGTTTATATTTGTTTTTTTTTCTTGTCTTTGTTATAGTACCCCTTTGGGTGAAGCTTTCAGATGTTTTTTTTGTAAGACTCTTAGTCTCGAGGGCAGTGCCATGATAAATCTCTAAATAAACTAGTTTATGGTTCCTGTTAGAGTATTTGGTGTAAGAGGACACAAAAAAAAAAAAAAAACTAGATTTCTGTTGGTTGAGTGATGCTCTGATAGAGTGCTGCGGTATAACCCCAAAAAGACTAGTCAATTTGAAACTTTCTAGAATTACTTATAAAACCTAGTTTCACCTAGTAAGTAGCTAATGTGGGCTATAAGCCTCCATTGCTACCTTTATAATCTACCCACTCTATGTGGATATACGCATTCTCAATGTGGGATAGGTAACACCCTCTTAATTTTTTTACGTCCTCATCAGGGCTATGTGCAGTACTCCAAAATCACATGGGTTACAACCTTGCTCTGATTCCTGTGTATCGGTCTAGGGAAAGCTCTAGCCACATTTGCTATAACCACAAAAAGTTTAGTCAATATAAAGCATCCCTAGAATCGCTTATAAGCCCAATTCACCTAATAAATAGTTGGGCTTGTTTGGGTAATGAGATGAGATGAGAATTCTGTGAATAGTAGTGAAATTGCTTGTGAATAGTAGTGAAATGGTTTGAGTTAAGATGTTTTTTTGGGTTTAAAGTTAAAAAATTGTTTGAATATAATTTTTTTAATATTATTTTTGTTTTGAAATTTGAAAAAGTTGTATTATTTTTTTGTATTTTGTTTGGAATTTTTGTAATGATTAGATGAAAAAGTTGAAAAATTGAAATTGAATAGTGTTTTGTATTTGAGTGATTTTTGGGACCGAAATTATGAGAACTTTTGAGATGTTCTCAACTCATCTCACCTCCCAAACATGGCCTTAATGTGGGATTTAGCACCTATGACTACCTTTATAACTTACTAGCTGTCTGCTACATATCCGAGAAGCCTGGAATCCACTCTGTAGATTATTCATATTCTATATGGGGAATAGGGTCTTACATAGAGTCATCATGGCAGTCCTTGCCATTGTTTTTTAAGGTTCCATGGTGGTTAGCTGCAGTCTCTGGTGGGTTTTAATGTCTTAGTGCTTTGAAATAGAATACGTGTGTTATTGACCACCTCTTGGTCATCTGAGGTATTTGTTTTCATCAGCATGCCGGTTGCCAATGTTTATGTTTATGAGCATTGCCAGGCATGTCCGTGGTGCTGGTTGGCTGTGAGGTTCTTGTCAGCATGCACAGTTGTGTTGTAAGATCTCTTGATGTTGATTTGAGGCCATTGCTCATGTTGATGCCAAGAAAGTGTGGTCTTGCTGGGTTTGCTGGTATCATCTGTGGTGGTAGATAAGTTCTCCCTTGGCAGAAATTGTCGGCAGATCCGCTGTTGATTGAATGATGACCTATGGTTGGTTTCGGGTGCTCTCTATTCTTTATCATGATTGTCTACAGTCAGGTTTGTTATTTCATCAGTCTTGGGCTTGACTTAGGTTATTTAGGCATCAGTCACGGTTTATATGCTGATCTTATGTTGGATTTTATGGTTGCCGGTCTTTCTTACATTTCATGATTCGTGGGCCATTTCTCTCCTGCCTATAACTATTGGGTCAATCCCAGCCTACCTCCATGGTTCAACATGGACCTAAAAATAATGGGTCAACTGGAGTCCAATTTCAGCATTTTCACATTTTTTATCTGGTTTAGTTGGTTTTGGCACATTTTGAATGACTATCAGTCAGTTTAGTAGAATGCCGGATGTAGAGCTCAGCTGGTTCAGTCAGTTTTTTTGGCTGAACTGTACTTGGCAAGTTTCGATTACTTTTCAGCTGATTTTCCTTAGTTTGGCCAGTTCTAGTGGCTTTTGGGGTGATTTTGTTGAGTTTCAACTGGTTCATACAGTATCTTGGCTGTTTCAAGTGGTTTCTCAATCAATTCTGGTTGAGTTGTTTGTTGATTCCATATCGATGACCAGAATTGTGATCGCCTTTGGTGTTTGTTGTGGTCTTTTTTTTGGGGTCCCTGGAGGAAAAAGAGGGAAGGGGGGGGGGAATAGATTATGTTTTCCGACAAAATCTAACCTGCCCTTTGTGTTTCCCAATGAGATCTTGCCTCGATGTTTTGTGGTGGAATTAGAGCACTTCCCTGGGATTTTTGGGCAACATCAGACTAGCAATTACGTTTTTAGGCAAGATTGACTAGTCAGCATATGTCGGCAAGTCTATAATGGTGCTGGAGTTTTAGAGGAAGCTTGTTTATATCCTAAACACAGGTTGTTCAATGTGTACAACTTAATTATTGTATGTCAATATGCATCTGGATCGGTAATGCAACTCAAATAGTTTATAAAAAAAAAAAAAAACTTAATAAGTATTCTCAAACCAATTGCTTGTCTTTTAGACTTTTTATCCCATAAGGTATCATGTAATATCAAAATGTGATATCGTAATTAACCAATAAAAATTTTTCAATTAGATTTGTTTTGTTAAATCACTCCCTAAACCTGACATTTTCTGGCTGTGGTTCTAAAATTATTGGACCCAAAATTGAACTGTTATAGTTAAGAATCTAACGGAAGCAACCCAAATTGGTGGTTTGGGTCTTTGGTACCCAAAAAGCATGTTGCACCAACTTTTGAGCAGTTTTGGGCTGGCCAAAACCTGCCTGGACATCGATGGCCTGCTTGAGTTTACTCATGAGATTTGTTTTTCATGAATTTGTTGGACTTGCAATAAGTCTGGGGTACTCGAGTATTATAGAATGTATCAAATTTTTGGGTACTCTTGGGTAGTTGTAGGACTCACTGTTCATGAGAAGCGAATATGGATGTTTGAAGGAAAATTATGTACTGTACATACCGGACGAACATATGTTGCAGCTGTCATAAACAAATGAGATATAGGCATCCTATTTTATTATTTTACCAACCTTTTGTTATTTTGATGTTTCTAACAGTCGGTGTAAAGTTTGCTCATAAAGAAATTATCCAGATCATAAGCAGAAAAGTTGTATCAATAGCACAATAATCTCTCAGCAATCTGGAGGTTATGTTTAGACTAAACAAATGTGAAATGTTGCTCTATGTTTTTTTTTTTTTTTTTAATAAGGGAAATGATGCTTTATGTTAAGTTATCTTTTCTTTCTTACTTTCAATAAGGGGTTTTTTTTTTCTATCACATCATGTTATAATCAGGTGTCTCGGTCAAGTTCTGTACCTCCAAATACGAGGGATGCTTTATATCAGGGTCTGCCGCCTAGTATGAAGGCCTCTTTGCGTTCAAAATTACTCTCATTTCAGGTTAAGGAAGAGGTACGTATTTTATACACTTATTACAAAGTAGAATAATCTGAGTCATTGCAGTATTTTGTGTTCTTTGCTGTATATATGCCTCGTTTATATCTCTTTGTGTGTGCACATGCGGCTGTAGACACTATCGATTTGTCTGTGAGGGCAAAATTTACTTCAGCCAAAACTCCGACTTTTAATTTATATCTGCTTATCCCTAACTTTCTTCAAATGGTGTTCTTGCAGCTAACCATCCCGCAAATTAAAGCTGAGATGGAGAAAACTCTACACTGGCTTGTTCCTATTGCTACCAACACAACAAAGTAATTCTACTTGCCCTTACAGTAAATGATTTGGTCTATGAGCTCATCTGATACCCCTATTCTATCATTTGTGCAATTCCCTTCCTAGAAGTGGGAAATATGTGTCACGCATGAGCATGGGGGTACTATAGCAGTTGTTTTATTTCTTAATTATAAAAAAAGCGAGATCTCTTCCACACTGTAATGTGGTGGGTTTGAGTTGCAAAATGGGTGACAAGATGCTATTTTTGCTAATTTGTAAATATTTCACATGTTGTCTTTCTAATTGTTTTATTTTACCTTTTTTTCCAGATAATTAACCATATGGTGTTTTTTTTTTTTTTTGGTGGCATTTTGGTCCACAGAGCTCATCATGGCTTTGGATGGGTTGGAGAATGGGCAAATACAGGGTGAGTTCTTAATGCACTTGCTTTCCCTTCATTTATCTTGTGTCTCATATTTCACTAAGCCTTCCCTTTTACTTTTAGGTCTGAGGTGAACAGAAAACCTACTGGCCAGACTGACTTGCTTAAGATCGAAACGTTACATCATGCAGGTAAGGAGAAAACCGAAACTTATATTCTTGAACTAGTAATGTGGCTTCACCATTTGGTCTGCCAAGTTAGGGCTGGCAATGGTGGATTGAGGTCTCCTGGAAAATCACCAATTCGCTCGCCCAGCCAGAAAACCACAGAGTTATCAACATACACACCCTATTCTCAATCCCCCATGTTGACGGTTGAAGACCAAGAAATGCTTCGGGATGTGAGTAAGCGGAAATTGACTCCTGGAATAAGCAAGAGTCAGGAATTTGATACTGCAAAGACCAGGTTAAGCAAGCACCATAGGCTGAGTAAGAGTATCAGCCACTCCCCAAGTGGAAATAAAAAGGACCTATTTCCCATTAGGAGGCCATTTTCTCTTCCTGTCATTGACTTCAATATTGACCGGGTCAAAGCCTTGGATGTCATTGACCGAGTTGATACAATGCGAAGTCTATGATTATATATGGCGTTTCAACATGCTTCTCAAAGGAGACATTGTGTTTGAACTTGGTACATCTGCTACATTTTCCATGAAGGGTGCTCTAGTAGTTTGTGGCAAGGGAAATCTCATGTGAGTTGCTAATTAGATCATGAGTGGTATAAGTCATCACTTTTTTTGAATGTGAAAATTTAGGGTGATAATGAGTTGTCAATTTGATTGTTGTAGAGATGGAAGGTATTAGTTCAATATTTAGTTATGTACAGACAGGCATTCTAATAATTGAAATTTCATGGTTCAGTTTCTTTTCTTTTTCCCTCTTTTTTATTTCTCTCAACAAGATACGCTTCATTCATTCAAAATAAAAAACTACATTGCTTAGGAAACTTACAAACAGAACAGGAACTACTAAAACTAATTAAATATAAATGGGAGGATCTTCCCACTATGAAAGTCTAAAAGGCATGGTGGAATGATGTTGAGGAGTATGCATCCATTTAAATTTTTGGACACTGCCCACTGCACAATAGAATGTGCGTATTGATTCAGGTCTTGATGTATTTTCCCCAGCTTTCAAAGAGTTGCAATGTACTTCTTATGTATTTTCTTTTTCCTTTTGTTTATACATGAATGTTTCTTTATTCTTTCCAGCAGCCACAACTTTCAATGGACTGCAGATGCAAACTAATCGACTGTTGTGTCTTGATCTTTCTTTCTTTATTTTTAATTATTATTTTATAACTGTAATGAATTACATGGTAAGTGATGTGTTTACATATTGACTTCTTAAGGCACTGTGATTTTTCCAAGTTCCCCGGCCCCCCCCCCCCCCCCCCCCCCCCCCCCCCCCCCCCCCTNCCCCCCCCCCCCCCCCCCCATATTTTATGTGAGGTTTGAAGCTCGAATAATGCTCCCATATTGACCGAGTAAGACTGGAATCTAAACGTTTGCCAGCTTGCCAACTTAAATGTAAATTCCAAAGCAAACAGCAAAAGAGGCCCGAAGAGAGTTCAAAAGAAATTGAATTAAAAAGTGGGAAACCAGTGAAGGAAACAAGATTCATGAGCTAATAAATACCACTTTGGCTGGTTTGGTTACACAAAATCAAACTATCTTAACTCATTCTATTTCATATAATCATTACAACTTTTTTAAATTTCTACAAAAAAATGTAATAAACAATTAACTTTTTTAAATCTCAAAATAAAATTAATATTAAAAACTTATATTATAATAATATTTTATTTAACTTTTAACAAAACATCTTATCTCATTTCATTTGAATTGTATAATTAAACGAAGCTTAAAATATCATTTAAAAATAAAGAAAGAGAACTATCTCTATATAAACGTAAAACACTTCAAATGTGAGATTATTTGTGCAGCTACAATAGAGATTTCTCATATAACTTGTCGATACAAATCAACTTTGAGCCTTAATTAAAAATAAATAAAAAATTATGGTCCTCATTCAATAGACTTTAGTCTCTAAGTTAAAAAAATTCAACAGTATCATTTGAAAACACAGTCAATAAGTGCAGAGACAAGGAGACAAGGTTGAGGAGAAAAGATAAATGAAAAGTATTTTTTTACGGCATCTAAAGGAGAGGGTAGGTTGACTCACCCCTTTTCTTGCTATTTCTTGTCGAAAGTGGATGGCATCTTAAAAGCCTTAAGAACTACCAAATTAAGGAACCTCATGACAAACCCTTTCATAGATCATCTCAAAAGCAGCTAGGTGTCATAATGAAGAAATAACTTAGGTCCTTGACCTTAGAAATGATTTTGAAGTATCAAATCATCCATCTTACAATTGATATCCTCTTGAGTCGTTTGACTAAATTGAATGGTCTAATGCAGAAAAATAGAGAGACAGAACATTAAATGCTTTTATGTGAGGCTTACAATGTCCAAAAATTGATATCCTCTCTGCTTGCATGATTGAATTAAATAGTTCAATACAAAGATCTAGAGATAGACACAACATTAAATTCTAATTTGGAGTCCACATTACACGAAAATTTTATACGCGCGACATTAAATATTGTAGAACCCACATGATGTATCTATGTCTTTTCAGAATCGGACCATCCAATTAGGAAAGACAATTGGAGATTATATTGAAGGAACCATTACATAAACAACAAGATCCAACCTCGCTCCTCTCTTTAATTGGTTCTATTCCCTTTTGGTTAAATTATGGAATATCTTTCAATTATTCCCATCTCAGTTCCTCCAATAAATAGTCAAACATGACCAACTTGTCGCCTATCTCCCAAATCTAGAACATCACAAGTTCTCTCTCTCTCTCTCTCTCTCTCTCTCTCTCTCTCTCTCTCACTCTCTCATGGAAATAATGGAATATATTGATCGAGGAGGAGCTTTTGAATATTAGCCTTTTGATTGCTACAAAAGCAAGGAAGAGGAAGATAAATGATTATTTATTCCCAATGGATCCATACAGAGGATGTGAAGAAGAAGATATTCAGGCTTCTCCAAATGAGGGAACATGCTAAGACTAGACAACCGCAAGATAATAACCCTATTTGAAGATTGGAAATGACCTCCATCTCATCTATTTGTTGCTCATAATAGCCATAACAATCGATCAAAATGAGTTGAGCTCAATTAGCATTGGAGAATCGAGTGAATTGTACCAAAACATGTCCTTAATTGGCAATTCGTTGCACCGAGTCTTGACTAACCTTGCAGATGGTTTGGTAGCAAGGCTTCCTACTTGAAATTCTTCTTTCTATGACATGATCGTGAAGGAACCAACCGATGAAGAAGAACTTTTTGCATTTACTGAGGCCTCCGAGAGTGAGGAAGAAAACAACAACAAAGTAATATATGCTATTGCAAGAAACAGACACAGATTGATAAGGGATTTCGTATTAATCTAATCTTAAGTTCCAAAGATTGTTGAAAGGATCTGAACCTATTAATTGAAAGAGGAAGAAGAATGAAACACTGCCCATAAATTTAGTTTTCTATATGAGTACTTTGAATAATTATATGTGAAAATAAATGAGAAAATTGGTTTGGTCCAATGCAACCAACCTGTGTTGTATTGATCAATATATAGATTGTACAATTTGAGTTCTCTCAAGTTCTACAATTGGTATTACACTACAACGCTAAAGCTAACCTATCTTACTTTTAAGTAATTCTATCTCCTCGATTATCACACTCTTTAGCTCCATTGTTATCCTCATCTGAGCTTGAAGCTTTATCTATACCATCCAGAGCTTGATATTTATCTACATCTTCTATTGATAGTGTTTGTTTAATATCCCCCTCAAGCGAATAGGGATGGTACAGAAATTGAGCTTGTCTTTGAGCAACAAGAATGTCTAAATATGCGTATAATGTTCACAAAGAAGTGCACTTGTAAGTAAATGGATGTCTAAATTCCAGTGGAATAAGTAAAAGTTTAGTTAGAGACTAAATACTATTGTACCAGTGGTCTAACAATAAATAGATTCATCCATTAATCACGCTTATATCCATATGTCACTTCATTTCCCAAATAATAACATACCAAACCATCTGTTTGTTCCCTATGTCAAGATACGACGAACTAGACATGATTGATTGCCAAACTATATAATACAACTCCAAAACAATACAAATACTAACAATGGAGACGGGTTGTATTGCTCGGACAGGTTGGTCTATCTTCCTCGGGTACTTCTCCTAAGGTTATCAAAGTCTACAGTTATGATAAACGAAATCATAGGTAGGTTAAACAATTATAACAAAACTGCTAATGAAAGACAATGCACATGAAGATGTAATGCATAATTCCATGTAAAAGATCAATGAACATATACATATTTATGGGTGGCAAGGAATCACCATTTAAGCAAAATCCATAGCCCATTTAAGCTCCGTAGAAAACAAACCAACACAACACATACTCCAAAACCTCCATACTTCACCTATTACTCCATCGCAATCACAACCACATCTCTTCTTCTAAGTCTACCAAAATCAACACAATCATTAAATATCAAATCTACCAATAATATAACACAACGCCAACATTCATATAAACTACCTAAACATAGTACACCTTAAGACATAGGGATAGAATTTATACTGCAAGGTAAAAGGCTAAGCAGTAGCTTCAGTGGTTTGAGGCGCTGTTGGAGGTGGAGGTGAGTTACGTTGGTGTCATGGAGGTTGTTTGGCTACACACTGCCACTTGAGAAGGTGTCCACTGGGCAGCTAGACAACCATAGAGATTGTGGTCGATAGTTTGTTCATGGTGGTGCTGGAGATAGAGAAAATAGTGAGGGATGAGAGATGGCATTCACGATAAGGCGTGGTGGCACTGCATCTATAGCGGTGGCAGGACGACGATGGTTAGAGAGCATATGCGGCGGCTGAAACCCACGAAGGCTATGGCCAAGAGCGAGAAAGAGAGAAACAAGGGGAGGCATTGGGACGCACGACGGTGGACTTTCAGTGTGGGGAACTGGTGGCAAGCTTGTAGGGGCTACCCACGGTTGCGGCTGGTGGTGTCATGGAAAGAAACCGAGGGAGGAGGGAGAGCGAGGGCTATGAGTGTGGGCTTCAAGGAGGAGAGAGGGAGATCGGAGACCCTACAACGGCGTGAGGCAACGGTTGTAACACACATCTAGTTACTTAAAGAAAAATAGACTGCAATTGCTCAGTTTAAGGGGATCACCTCCATGGAAGAAATGAAGCAGAAGATAAGAGAAAGGAAATATGAATTTTCATTAACTTTCTAGATGGTTGAACCCTAGAGCCATTGGCTTGTACATAAAGAAGATGACGCCTAAATAGGCCCAGGCTAACACAACTAAAGGCATACAAGAAAAAACTAAGGCCCAAGCCCACTAGCTACATTGTAGTCCAAATAACTTGCTAAATCACAATAAAAGCAATTGTAAATGGAATTAAACTGGCCCAAGGTCCATGGCCCAAGCACTTCATTAGTGGACCGTGACAAACCATCCCCATAGTAGCACCTTGTCCACAAGGTGCAGTATCCTTGCTCACAATTTTCCCACCCCCAGGATCAAAAACGAGAATTTTCTTTTTACCAGCAGTCACTCCAAATTTCATAATAACAATACCATCAAGCAGTGTTGTTGCACGCATCATAATCCGCTTGGGAACACAGCCAAAAGTGACACACCACGTTCCACCAATTCCTCCCATAACTTCTAAACCAATTGGAGAAAATGGAAGCTCAACATTGTATTCTTCACTGCCAATTGCCATCCTTTGAAACCATAACCTTGGTATGCCCCCACAAAACTGGATTCCTTTCCTCCCTTGGATATGATCAAGCTCAAGCGATGCCTTTGATGCAGCAACAGATGGACGGTATGAGTAGTTGACCCCTTAAGCATGATACTTTTTGGGGTATGGTCTAGACTGAGAGTCATAAGAAAACGTATATCTATTTCACCAATAATCTGAAGTACATTGAGCTAATATGTCAAACATACTTTATTGTCTCTACTTCCAAGAAAATCCCATGCACTCCATGCTACTTGGTTTTTAGGCATTAAACTTTTGTCAAGATGAAGGAAAATATCACTGTAGACGTATTGAAAAGCACCAAGTATTCTCATTTCATTAAAAGTTGTTTGCTTTCCAAATATTTTCAAAGCACCATGGGCATGGATGATGACTTGCAAAATTTCATATTGCAGATTTATAACATCGCTCGAGCGGAAAATTTTGGCCGCTCAAGCGAATTCAAGCAGATTCAACCGCTCGATAGTGAGCTCGAGCGGGTTGCGGGAAAACAAGATCGCT
>QGSO01000730.1:157640-162640 GCA_011037825.1 Carya cathayensis | reverse complement strand
TTTCAGCCCCAATTGTGATTGTGCCTGATTGGAGTCAACCTTTTGAAGTTATGTGCGATGCAAGTGACTTTGCAATTGGAGCAGTGTTGGGGCAAAGGCGAGACAAACTGTTTAAAGCCATCTATTATGCAAGTTGGACATTGAATGAAGCTTAATTAAATTATATGACAACTAAGAAGGAGATGCTTGCAGTGGTGTTTGCTTGTGACAAATTTCGATCTTACCTCATTGGTACAAAGGTGATAGTGTTCACTGATCATACAGCACTTCGCTATTTGTTTGGCAAGAATGATGCTAAGCTGAGGCTAATTCGTTGGATCTTCCTTCTTCAAGAATTTGATTTGGAGGTTCGAGTTAAGAAAGGAAGTGAAAATTTAGTTGCTGATCATCTCTCTCGGTTAGAGCAAGAGGAAGAAAGACCAGATTCAGTGATCTAAGAAGCATTCCCTGATGAACAGTTGTTTGCATGTGAGATCAAGCTTTCGTGGTATGCTAATATTGTAAACTACCTAGTTTGTAAAGTATCACCACCTGATCTTACTTACCATCAACGCAAGAAGTTTTTGCATGATATGAATTATTATCTTTGGGATGAACCTTTGTTGTTCAAAAGATGTCTCGATCAAATCATTCGAAGATGTGTGCCAGAAGAAGAGATGCAAGCCATCCTCCATCATTGCCATTCATCATCATATGGAGGACACTTTGGAGCCACCCGTATAACAGCTAAGGTACTTCAAAGTGGGTTCTTTTGGCCTTCTATTTTTCATGATAGTTATACCTTGGTGAAAACTTGTGACCGGTGCCAACGTATGGGAAATATTTCAAGGTGTCATGAGTTACCATTGAAAAATATCTTAGAAATTGAGTTGTTTAATGTTTAGGGAATAGATTTTATGAGGCCTTTTCCTCATTCTTTTGGTTTTTCTTATATCTTGTTGGCAATTGATTATGTGTCAAAATGGGTGGAAGCAATTGCTACAACAACAAATGATGCAAAGGTAATGCTCAAATTTCTGCACAAGAATATATTCACAAGATTTGGCACTTCACGAACTATTATTAGTGATGAAGGGACTCACTTTTGCAACAAGTTGTTTGATAATCTTCTTTCTAAATATGGTGTAAAGCACAAGATAGCACTTGCTTACTATCCTCAAATTAATGGCCAAGCGGAAATTTCAAATAGAGAAATCAAGAACATCCTTGAGAAGACAGTCAAAACCAATAGAAAGGATTGGGCAAAGAAGCTTGATGATGCTTTGTGGGCATACCGTACAGTTTTTAAAACACCTATCGGGATGTCTCCTTACCGATTAGTGTTTGGAAATGCATGTCATCTTCCTGTGGAGTTGGAGCATAGAGCTTATCGGGCTGTAAAAAAGTTTAACTTTGATTTGAAGGCCACAGGTGAAAAGCGACTTCTTCAATTGAATGAGATGGATGAGTTCCGAAATGATGCATATGAAAATGCAAAGATCTATAAAGAAAAGACGAAGAAGTGGCATGACAAATAAATTCTTAGGCGAGAGTTTGCACCAGGACAACAAGTTTTACTCTTCAATTCACGACTCAAACTCTTCCCGAGAAAGTTAAAATCAAGATAGACAGGTCCTTATACAATTCATAAAGTTTTCTCTTTTGGAGCAATAGACTTGAAGGACAAGACAGGGAATATTTTCAGAGTTAATGGTCAGAGATTGAAGTACTACTATGGAGAACAAGTGGAGAGGAACTATGCATTTATTCCTCTTGGAGATCCTAATTGATGAAAATTGAAAAGTCTGGTTGTAGATTTTAAAACAAGCGCTTATGGGAGGCAACTCATAGAACTTTCTTTCATTCTTTCATTTATTTTATTATCTTTATTTATTTATTTTTAATAAATTAGATTTTGATGCAGGTTTATTTAGTATGAATAAAGAGCTGAAAAATTATAAATTACGGAAGATTCACCATGAAACCAGGAAAGTTCCTTTTATTTCTTCAATCCTTTGTACTTTTGCATTACAATGAGGACATTGTTTAGTTTAAGTTTAGGGATGTAAACTCCTATAGTCATTTGATCCTCTTGTCTTCTAAGTCTTGGGTTGTTGATGGGTTGTTTGATTCTCTTACCAAGCATGCATTGGAGTAAGATTGAATTCTCTATGACTCTGAAATTTGTGATTGAAGATGGTTTTGAGAAAAAATTTCAAAAATTTCTTTTATGTCAAGCGGAGTTTTGTGGGTACTTTGGTTTAAATTTTTGACCTTGAACATCATTGAGCACATAGTCATTTTTCTTTTATTCCATTTTGCTTATGAAGAGAAGAAGTTGAATTAATTGAAAGAGGGAAGTTCAATTTTGCTTTGCTCTAGAATCCGTTGATGGGTCCTTGGGGCGAAATCCTAGTTGATACCAAATATTAGAGAAATGATCTAGGCATTTCTTTGTCATAACCAAAAAGCTTTTCCAACCGTCCTAAATATCATGCCATCATTACATTGTGTGTTTCCATAGTCAACCCCCTTAAGCCTTATTTTACATAAGCCTTTATTTGTTTTTTGAACTACATAAACCATGCCCGCTCTAAGCCTGAAAAATAATGAATCTACCTTTGATAGTTTGAGAAAATACTTTGTTGGAAAGTTACATTTAAAAGAGAAAATTAGTTGAAAGAGAATAATCCGTATTATGTTTGCTCTGTTTGATCAAAGAAAAAGAAGAAGAAAGAAAAAGAAAGTAAGTGAAAAAAAATAAAAGAGAAAAAAGAAGTCACTAAGCGGCATATGTATCACCTCAGATTTTGTTAAGAGAATTGTTGGTATTGCTTCAGTGATTACAACAACAATAATGCCACAAGTATGAGCAGATTGCCAAGAAAGAGCTATGATTTGAATCATGTGGGTATCTCTTTTATTGTTCTCTTCACCAAGTCTTTTCCCAGTTTGCTTTGATTCTCCATATCCAATTCTTTCTTAACCCTCACCCTGTGGCCTATCATTACAACCTTATTAAAGACCTTTTGATCTTTGATTTTGGTGTTGACTACATTAGTAGAGAGGATTTCTGAAAATTGGACTTATGGGGGTTAAGTTTTGAGAGAATTCTTCTGATTTTAGTTGTTCTACTTTTATTTGAGTTTGCAGGTGGTTTGAGGTTAAATTGACTATATCACACACACACTCAAGGTCTTAGCTTTAGGTTTAAGTAAACGCCTAACTCTTGCTTGACAAATTGCAAAATTTTTGATTGATTTTCTTGCTATATTTGATGTTAAAAGAGTAAGATACTAGTGATGAAATCTAAATTCATAAAAGCTTGGTGAGTGATGATACTTCTCTTTGGGGTCTAGTTGATATTACCTAAAGTATCATTTGCTTTTCTTTTTGTTTGAGGACAAACAAAATTGTAAGTTTGGGGGTATTTGATGACTTGCAAAATTTCATATTGCAGATTTACGACATCGCTCGAGCGGAGGATTTTGGCCGTTCAAGCGGGTTGCGGGAAAACAAGATCGCTCGAGTGGAGACATTGGCCACTGAAGCGAAGTCAGGCAGAGTTGAACGCTCGATGTACGCTCAACAGGCCGCTCGAGCAAAGTCAGGCAGAGTCGAACGCTCGATGCTAGCTCGACATCCCGCTCGATGCTAGCTCGACATCCCACTCGAACAAACATCATATTTTACAGATATAGGGTTTTCCGCCATCAGAGGATATAAAAGTGATTTTTCATCATATGGCCGTACCTTTTGACTAGAGAACACATTTTGGGATAGAAAAACACAGCTAGAAGGATTCAAATCATCGGTTTTGGAGAGGGAGTTCCACATATTGCACGTACGTTGGAATCATACACGAGTACAGACGGGAGAAAAACAGTGAATCATTTCCTTGAATTTTTGAAGACGAGTTGCGGATGCGAAGAGTATTTTTCAGTGTTTATTTTCTTCCAATATTCTCAGAACAATTATGGTGAATTCGTTTATGTTGAATTCTATTTTTAGCATGAGCTAAATTTTCTTTATTTTAGGAAAACGATGTAACCTAGTTCCGAACTATACTTGATTTTCTATGCTAATTTAAGGCAATTCTCTATTTATTTATCTGATTTATTCTGAGATTATTGCTTCTAATTAATTGGCCATTGATTAGATGATATTTAATCTTGTGATTTGCTATCGAAAGAGGGAATCATAGGATAGATCTTGAATATTTCAGCATAGGTAAATATAGAGATCGAAAGACTTGTATAAACCTATATAGTATTTAAATCATTGGTTTTATTGTTTCTTGTTTTATTAATTTGCATATTCTTGTGTAAATTGATGAACCAGAATAATTTACACTTGACTATCGAAAGAGGCTTTTGGATGAATTAGAGATTTGCTAATAGAAAAAAAGAATTAAATTAAAGTAGTTGGTTGAGAAAAGCATAGTGAAGAATTAGGTGAAATCGATTTCCTAAAAGTTTTCTTTCCCATTAATCTGATCTTCAAACGTTAGTTTTATTTCCTTTGCGTATTTTTCTTTGAGTTTATCTTAGTTTAAATTGCGACTACAAAAATCTTAGTGATTCCTCTATATAAAATCAAGATTAGTATAATTTTGGTATTTGGCAAAAGTAAGGTACCAATTCCTGAGGACGATACTCTTCTTATCACTTTATTATAAAACTACGAAACTGTGCACTTGTAATTTTGCACCAACCAATGGACAGCCAGTATGCAGCCATTTTATGTTTCTTCAAAACCGTCTCCACAGATTATAGTGCAACCCTCATCATTTGATATAATTGACTGTACCTTATAACTAGTTCTAATTTGACAACATTTATTCTCTNAATTCTCTCTTTGTTTATCTGATTTATTCTGAGTTTATTGCTTCTAATTAACTGGCCATTGATTAGATGATATTTAATCTTGTGATTTGCTATCGAAAGAGGGAATCATAGGGTAGATCTTGAATATTTCAGCATAGGTAAATATAGAGATCGAAAGACTTGTATGAACCTATG
>QGSO01000730.1:42640-150140 GCA_011037825.1 Carya cathayensis | reverse complement strand
TGATGATACTTCTCTTTGGGGTCTAGTTGATATTGCCTAAAGTATCATTTGCTTTTCTTTTTGTTTGAGGACAAACAAAGTTGTAAGTTTGGGGGTATTTGATGACTTGCAAAATTTCATATTGCAGATTTACGACATCGCTCGAGCGGAGGATTTTGGCCGTTCAAGCGGGTTGCGGGAAAACAAGATCGCTCGAGTGGAGACATTGGCCACTGAAGCGAAGTCAGGCAGAGTTGAACGCTCGATGTACGCTCAACAGGCCGCTCGAGCAAAGTCAGGCAGAGTCGAACGCTCGATGCTAGCTCGACATCCCGCTCGATGCTAGCTCGACATCCCACTCGAACAAACATCATATTTTACAGATATAGGGTTTTCCGCCATCAGAGGATATAAAAGTGATTTTTCATCATATGGCCGTACCTTTTGACTAGAGAACACATTTTGGGATAGAAAAACACAGCTAGAAGGATTCAAATCATCGGTTTTGGAGAGGGAGTTCCACATATTGCACGTACGTTGGAATCATACACGAGACAGACGGGAGAAAAACAGTGAATCATTTCCTTGAGTTTTTGAAGACGAGTTGCGGATGCGAGGAGTATTTTTCAGTGTTTATTTTCTTCCAATATTCTCAGAACAATTATGGTGAATTCGTTTATGTTGAATTCTATTTTTAGCATGAGCTAAATTTTCTTTATTCTAGGAAAACGATGTAACCTAGTTCCGAACTATACTTGATTGTCTATGCTAATTTAAGGCAATTCTCTTTTATTTATCTGATTTATTCTGAGTTTATTGCTTCTAATTAACTGGCCATTGATTAGATGATATTTAATCTTGTGATTTGCTATCGAAAGAGGGAATCATAGGGTAGATCTTGAATATTTCAGCATAGGTAAATATAGAGATCGAAAGACTTGTATGAACCTATGTAGTATTTAAATCATTGGTCTTATTGTTTCTTGTTTTATTAATTTGCATATTCTTGTGTAAATTGATGAACCAGAATAATTTCCACTTGACTATCGAAAGAGGCTTTTGGATGAATTAGAGATTTGCTAATAGACAAAAAGAATTAAATTAAATTAGTTGGATGAGAAAAGCATAGTGAAGAATTAGGTGAAATCGATTTCCTAGAAGTTTTCTTTCCCATTAATTTGATCTTCGAACGTCAGTTTTATTTCCTTTGCGTATTTTTCTTTGAGTTTATCTTAGTTTAAATTGCAACTACAAAAATCTTAGTGATTCCTCTAGTATATAAAATCAAGATTAGTATAATTTTGGTATTTGGCAAAAGTAAGGTACCAATCCCTGAGGACGATACTCTTCTTATCACTTTATTATAAAACTACGAAACTGTGCACTTGCAGTTTTGCACCAACCAATGGACAGCCAATATGCAGCCATTTTATGTTTCTTCAAAACCATCTCCACAGATTATAGTGCAACCCTCATCATTTGATATAATTGACTGTACCTTATAACTAGTTCTAATTTGACAACATTTATTCTCTAGCCCTTCTCTGACCTTTTTCATATAACAATGTGAATACCATCTGATAGTAAGCCATTGTGGATGGACAAAGATCTGTAGTAGATGATGATTTTGACACAATGAGAGAATAGAGAAAGCGGAAAAGCTCATAACTCCTTCTGAAGGGCAAGACCACATTGAACGACAAACTGGAACAAGATAAGCTTCCCAAAACAATTTAGAGTAACTTCATGAATTGATAAACTATCCCAACGTTTCATTGCGATCCATGTTTGGATTGTTTTCAAGCTACTCAAGATAACTTAGAACATCATGCTTAAACTTTACGATTTCTTTGAGCATTTGCCAAAAGTATGGGTTTATAACATTCTTCTTTTGTGCACAAACTTGACAACCCATTTAGGCTTCCCCATTCACAGCCCAGGCCTTTGTCTAAGCTCACTGAAAACAACATATCTGATGCCTCCATATCAACTCCAAGACTCTCAAAGAACTCCATCATATTTGGATATGTCGCACAATTGAAGACCATGAAGCCAAGGTCTAAATCAACACCGTCGAAGGTCACGATCTTGGCATGGCCGCCCAAGTACTCCTCCTTCTCGTACATCACCACATCCACCCCAAATTTGGCCAGAACATACGCCGAAACCAAACCGCTAATACTAGCACCAACTACTGCCACCCTTATCTTCTCTAACACACGATTTTTTCAACCATTTCCTCAAACACATTACGCTCAAAATCATCTCTAGATCTAAGTACCTCCCTCAGTTTCTTGTCAACTTCAACTACCAATGATTTAATTTCATCTTCCTGTTATGCCTAGATGGTAGGCAACAAATGCAACTACAACATTTCAGCCAGTAAAATAGAGCAATGGAAGCTCATCCCAACCCCAAAATTCCATATCATATCCAAACCATATGGCACAAGTCGATGGATTAAACCATAGGGTAGCAAGTATGGAAGTGGGCGCATCTGTAAATCCAACAAAAATCCCATATTGAAGAATGGTAAAGTCCCAGATCATCAAGCGCATGACAACGAGCTAAGTGGTGGGATAGATCTGGTGCATCACTGTGCGCTCAGGATGGAACGGAAATGAGAGCAAGGTCATCCTCTCGCCGTTGCAAGAGAAAGAAGAGAGAGAGAGAGAGAGAGAGAGACGTTGAAGTCTTGAAGGCCATGAATCTGCATCACCAGTGATCCCTATGACAAATCCGTTATCTATTTGTCCCTATACGACGTTGTCTTCATCCGCTCCCACAGCCTTAAGAGATTGGTGATTTTTGGTGTCTTTTGGGTTTCATCGACGCCACCGGGATCGAACTCCCATATGATGGTTAGGCCTCTTACGATTAATGAGCCTTTATTGCCAGGGACGACCGAAAGAAATGAAGAAAATGGACAATAATATCTAAGAGAAAGAGAAGGACACGAGATTCAGAGGGAATAATCTGATAATGGTGGAAATGGTTTTCAATTTCTAACGGGATTTATGGAAACAAGAGAAAGAGGAATTTGATCTGGGTTGACTACCTCTTTTTCTTCTATAGTTGCTATGCATTTTTCCTCTTCTTACAAAGCGTAGAGTTGGTTTTCCAGATTTGCAAAACCTTGCCCGAATTTGTTCTCAAATTCGTTCATATACTATCAAAATACTTTGTGCATTTTATTGTGGCTATCCCGAAAATCATTCAAATGTTGCTAGAGAACGTTGAAGCATTTAAGACTTTGTTTTAGTTGCTCTTTGATATTGAGTAAGAATGAGATAAATTTTTCCATTTTCACGGATTGATGAAGCCGAAGCCAAGGAAAGATTGGCTATGGATACCACTTGTAACACACCTTTAGTTACTTAAAGAAAAATAGACTGAAATTGCTCACTTCAAGGGGAGCACTTCCTTAGAAGAAATGAAGCAAAAGATAAGAGAAAGGAAATAAGAATTTTCATTAACTTTCCAGATGGTTGAACCCTAGAGCCCTTGGCTCATACATAAAGAAGATAACCACTACATGGGCCAAGGCTAACGCAACTAAAGGCATACAAGAAAATAAAATTAAGGGCCCAAGCCCACTAACTACATTGTAGTCCAAATAATCTGCTAAATCACAATAAAAACAATTGTAAATGGAATTAAATTGGCCCAAAGTCCATGGTCCAAGCACCCCATAGAAGCATCTTGTCCATAAGGTGCAATATCCTTGTCCATAAGTTTTCCACCCCCAGGGTCAAAAACGAGAATTTTCTTTTTACTAACAATCACTCCAAGTTTCATAATAACAATACCATCAAGATGTGTTGCTGCACACATCACAATGGTGGAGGGGATGCCGTCAACTTGTGGCGGTGATGGGTTGTGTCATAGTGGAGGCAAGGGAAAAGAGAAGGTCGGCTTAGGGGAGGAGAGATGGCTGAAGGGGGGAGTTGGAAAAGTGAGGGGAATAGGGTTTCTTGGGGGATTTTAATCTAGGTCCAACTTCTAGGGGTTCCTAACCTAGATCCAATGGTGGAGATAAATCCATCTAAAATAAAAGATAGATAGCAATAAAGAATAGAAATACTTGCAAGGGAAATACACTTTTATTCTTGATCGAAAAATAAGAATCTTCATCATAAAATAAAATGATGAGTTTAATATATATTTCTAAGAAAAAAAAATCCATCTAAAAAAATAGAGTTTTTAACATAAAATAAAATAATGATAATTCAATAATACTCTTAAAGAACTAAAATCATTTAAATAAAATGATATGTTAAAACTATATTATTTTTGGGGCTTCAAAATATAAAAAGGCTTATTTAAAAATTAGGCTTGGTTCAGTAATACTAAAAATACCTTATTTAAAATAATTTTGGACATTTAACATATTTGGAGTATTTTTAAAACACTTGGTTCAATTTAAAAATCATCTACAATATTTAAAAACAACGATTCAAGATTTAAAATGCAAAGGCAAGACTCGTGAAAATCGAGAGAAAAATAGCAGTTGGTCACATGATATGAGATAAGGAATCTATGAATAATAATGAGATAATTTGTAGATAATCTGTGAAAAAGTTTGAACTAAGATGTTTTATATGGTTTTGGAAAAGAAGTGTGAATAAATTGAATTTAAATATTATAAAGTTAAAATATTTTTAGATTATAATTTTTAATATTATTTTTTATTTTATAATTCAAAAATTTTTAATTATTTTTTACATGTTGTTTGAAAGTTTTAAAAAATTGTAATGATTATAAGAAAATTTTGAAATTTTGAAATTGAACACTGTTTATATTTTAATGGTATTTGAGTGCTGAGATGATATAAAATAGGTTGAGACCATCTCAGGCCTTAGGGATTTTTGTATTTTTTATAAATAAAGTATAATTATTTTTATTTTGATTTCACTTTTAAATTAGAAAATAAAATAATGTTTTACCTAATTGCAACATGTTTTTGTTAATTATGTTGGACAAAATTCTTAATAAAAAGGTTTGATTCAAATTTTTTTTTAGCATTGATTTTTATTCCTTAAAAATATGGACACTAACCAAATTTCACCCGGCTAATGCACAAAGTTTTTTGAAAAATTATATTTGCAATTTTAAAATATGCAAATTTCATACACTCTTTAAAAAAAAATAGACAAATCTTATACACATGTAAAAAAATTATTATTATTTTTAATAATAACCCTTATTTCTTTTCAAAAGGAATACTACCAAGAGGTTGTACTATCCATAACAGTATTTATCATGAAAAATTCTACTCATTATCCTTACACCACATACCACACATAATTTTTTAAATTTTCTCTTATCAAATGTATGGCGTATAGATTATAAATAAGACAACTCAATTAGTTTAGGAAAAATAAAATTAATAAATTAATAAATAATAAATAATAAGTATGATGTGTGGTGTATGAGAATAATGAGTAGTAAAACTCTACATTTTTTTTCATGATTAAAAAAAATAGATAATATATAATGTGTGCATTTATGTGCAGTAAAACCTCTTTTCTGTTTTTATGGTGCTTGGTGAGTTGTATTCGAGAATGCCGCCTAATATAATAAAATAAATAAATAAATTTGAATTTCAAATTTAGTACAACGGCTACATTTCATTACTCATTCCAAATGGAACGCCGAACGGACGATGGGCAGTCGCTAAAGAAAATTTTCCAATTTCACCACTTCTATAAAAATAAATAAATCCCCCCTCTGTCTGTCTCTGTCTCTCTCTCTCTCCCAACCGGGAATCCTCACGTAGTCGAAGTTTCGAACGCCACTGATCCTTATAATCATCCCTCGCCAAAATCTCTACCCATCAATGGCTGCCAAGAAAGAGTCCAAACCCCATGAAGGAGAGAGGAAAATACCGGTGTTCACAGTCCTAAAGAATGGTGCCATCCTCAAGAACATCTTTATCGTCAACAATCCAGCACCGCCGTCACTACCGTCTGTTTCCCAGAATTCAGATCAAGAATACGAAGAAATCTTGACCGTCGGACGGCACCCCAATTGCAATATTACGTTAACTCATCCCAGCATCAGCAGATTCCACCTTCAAATTCAGTCAGAAGCCTGTAAGCAACGGCTCTCTGTCATGGACTTATCGTCCGGTAATTCTTTCTTCTCACTTCCAAAGTTTTTCTTCGGTTTGTGATATTGGGTTTTCTTTTATGATAAAAACCAAGCTCGTGATGGTTTCTTGGTCATTCAGTGCACGGGACCTGGGTCTCGGAGAAGAAGGTGGAGCCGGGGGAATGCGTGGAGCTAATGGAGGGTGATACGGTGAGGCTAGGTGGCTCCACCAGAGTCTATAGGCTGCATTGGATTCCTATGAGCCGCGCGTATGATTTGGAAAATCCATTCGTGCCACCCGAGTTGGTGTCCATGAATAAGGAGAAAGAAGCGGAAATTTATCAGGTGAGAGAGTTGTTGATTTTACCAGCAAAATATTTAGAGTGACCACGAGTTGTTGGTAGAAAATTTTTTCTGATTTTGTTCTTCGTTTCTTTTTGGATCTCTGGGCTCTGTTAGGAGGAGAAACCTTTATCGATTGGAAATGAAAATATTGAAGAAAAAGATTCATTGGTAGTGCAAGGAAAAGAGGAAGAGAAATATCAGGTGAGATGAGAATATATGGATGAAAGCAATAGAACCTTATATTTCTAAGTTGTTTGTAGCTGTGCAGGCTTGCAGCTGATTTTTGTGTGTATTTCTATCTTGGACTTACCAAACAAAAAATATTTCTATCTGGGTATTACAGGATAATAACTGGTTTTCAGTTGACAATAGAGACATTCACTCACTCGATCCAATTTTGGACGATCTAGATTCTTTATTTTCTGGTATAAACTTGGAATGGATTGGGAACAGGGAAATACCATCAGCTCCCCCTTTGCCTGAATTCTTGATAAGTGATGAAAAGGAAGTTGATGAGAACCCATCAAGAATTGTTGGTGAACCGAGGGATATCTTGAGCCCCTGTTCTGGGAACTTTGGACCTGGATCTGGGTCGGGGGACTTGTCTCTGCCTGTCGGGGGAGTCATACTGGGGACTGAAGATCAGCAATTAGAGAAAGAAAACTGGCACCCAAGACGTCACTCTGTCATTGATGTGTTATTTGAAATAGAAAATCCGGAGAGCCTCTCAAGAAGTTCAGAGCAGGAGTTTAAGCCTGCGGAATACATAGATTCCTCAGTTTTTGTTCAGGAGGGAGAAGCAACGAATTGGGTGGATGCTTCAAGACTAACGTCAGGAAATTTCATCATGGAGAACTCGTCATTGTCAGTTGAGGAATTTCCTGAAAAGACTATCAATCAACAAGTAAATGAAGAAAACCTGGCCCCACAGCCTCTCTTGGCTTTACTATCACTACCCCATGCAGGAAATGAGGATAACTGCACAGCAGAACAAAAAATTAACTTGCTGGGGAGCCCGGACTCTGCAAGTTGTGATGAAGAGAACCATTTGGTAGCTCAATTGCTTGGAGAAACTGAACATGTGAGTGTATCAAGGAAAGACCACAACATGAGGGAAATCTCAAGCCTTCATTCTGTACCTGTTGCGACAAAATACATGGACTCATCTTTGGTTCCTGGGGAGGGTACGGTTACAGTTCTCTCAGAAATGCAGACTGTATTTGCTGCAGCAGGACTATCTGAAGCAAAACTCTCGGAAAGTTCCTCACTTGGATTGGAAAAACAATGCAGTATTTGGTCAAGAAGAGGTAAACCTGATAGTGTTAAGATCCAAACAGGTGCAGGTGAGAGTAGAGGTAAGAAAGTCAGGGCTGGTATTGATGCTGAAGTTGAATCATATAGTCAGGATGATATAGAAAATAACTCTCTTTCAAAGGCTCTTTTTACTGGTTTACATGAGCAGGAAGAAATCTTTACCCCTGAGAAGGAGAATTTCACCCCAAACGCTCTTGTGAATTCCTTGAGTAAGAAGGGTGGGCTTGAAGAAACTAAGCACTCTAAGTCAAGCGCATCATCCTCTTCAAAGGCGACTTTCAGCACTGGTATCCATCCAGAAAAAGAGCCTCTTCAAAGGGCTGGTATTGATGCTGAAGTTGTGTTAGATAGTCGAGAGGATATTGAAAAGAACTCAACTTCTAAAGCCCTTTTTACTGGTTTGCATGAGAAGGAAGAAGTCTTTACCCCAGATAAGGAGAATTTCACCCCAAAAGCTTTTGTGAATTCCTTGAGAAAGAAGGGTAGGATTGAAGAAACTAAGAACTCTCAGTCACGTGCATCATCATGTTCAAAGGTGACTTTCAGCCCTGGTATCCATCCAGAAAAAGAGCTTCTTCAAAGGGCTGGTACAGAAAAGAACTCAACTTCAAAGGCTCTTTTTACTGGTTTACATGAGCAGGAAGAAATCTGTACCCCGGATAAGGAGAATTTCACCCCAAAAACTCTTGTCAATTCCTTGAGAAAGAAGGGTAGGATTGAAGAAACTAAGCACTTTAAGTCATGTTTATCATCCTCTTCAAAGGTGATTTTAAGCCCTGGTATCCATCCAGAAAAAGACATGACTGCTTGTCTAGACAACCGAAAACCAACACAAAAAGTTTGTCAAGAACGGGAATCAGCTAGACCAGATTCAATAAATCGAGTGAGGTTGGACCAAGAGATTGTGCCAATAAGGAGAATATCAGAACGGGTGCCCTTTCAACCTTTACTTGTAGATAGTCATGAGGATACAGAAAAGAACTCAACTTCAAAGGCTCTTTTTACTGGTTTACATGAGCAGGAAGAAATCCTTACCCCGGATAAGGAGAATTTCACCCCAAAAACTCTTGTGAATTCCTTGAGAAAGAAGGGTAGGATTGAAGAAACTAAGCACTTTAAGTCATGCTTATCATTATCTTCAAAGGTGGTTGTAAGCCCTGGTATCCATTCAGAAAGAGACATGACTGCTTGTCTAGACAACGGAAAACCAACACAAAAAGTTTGTCAAGAACGGGAATCGGCTAGACCAGCTTCAATAAATCGAGTGAGGTTGGACCAAGAGATTGTGCCAACAAGGAGAATATCAGAACGGGTGCCCTTTCAACCTTTACTTGTGGACCCCACAGGGAAGTGTAAAGCAGAAGCTTCAGTCCCTGAAACTGCTATGAGAAGCTGTAGTTCTGAATTTGAGGACACTAACATCTCTTCTGTAAGTTGCTAAAAATCAAATGTTATAGCTCGTTAAATAATACATGCCTATGGTTTGGTTATAAGTAGCTATATCCTGTATACATGTGAGTGAAGTTCGTTTGCAGAACAACACCACTGGAGAGGCCAGGAGAAGCTGGACCATGGTAGTGGACACTACTACTCTTCTAAACAAGGAGTCAAGGAAGTCATTACATCTTTTACAGGGTCTCAAAGGAACTCATTTGATCATTCCAAGAACAGGTAAACAAGTTTTTTAAGCAGTTTCATTATGTCATCCTCTGTGATTTCAATTTTTTCCTTCAAATACTCATTGGTATCGTACTAATATGGACTATTCCTTTAAATAAGTCATGAGGGAACTGGATTGTCTTAAGCGACGTGGTAGTCTGTTCAGAAGAACAACAGAGGCTTCTTCAGCGTTAGAATGGATTGAAGAATGTATGGTGAGAACAACATGGTGGATTCATGTGCAGAGCTCATTGGAGGAGGGAAGTATGATCGCTCCTACCCCTCCCATTTCCCCTCAATCTTGTTATAGTGATGGAAGTGTGCGATTTTCTCATGGGATAGCAAACTCAATGCTATTTTCAAGTCATGGGATTTTGTCAGAAATTGTTTCACCAACAACAGAAGACCATATCCTGGACTGTGCTCTGCTAAACAGGAAAACAAACGCTAACGGACGTCTTGTCCTTCTAAGTGACGATGTCACACTGAAAATCAAAGCCATGACAGAGGTATATCTAATATCTCCACTAACTGTTCCTCCCCTCCTACATAATATGCAATTTAGATGACATTTTCTTCTTGTTTTCAGGGTTTAATCTGTGAGACGGCGCCCCAATTCCGTGAGAGCCTGGTTAACCCCTTCTCTGAGAGGTTCTTGTGGGCTGACAGCTCTCCGAGAGGGCTTACATGGTCTTATTTAGATGATATGGTTTTAAGGGAACAGTATTGTCGCTGCCCCTTCAAGAAGTCAGAAAAAGGAGAAAGTGTAAAGGGTCTGAAGCTTATTCTGTTCCACAACTCTCATTATGGGCGGATCAGTTGAGTCAGCTAAAACAATTTACCTTCTCTTTTCAGTTTTCCCCCGTCTTCTGCTTTCTGTGTTGAGAAAGGGGAGCGGGGGCTGTTTCAAATTGGCCTGTTTTGCAGTACCTGGTACCAATTATAAAACTTTTTGAACAAGCGATGATCAAAATTGAAATTTAGCTTTTTCCAAGTCCATTTGTGGCCTGGGTCTATTGTTTTTCTGCTGGTACACGCAAAGATTTCTGTTAATTTGATCTCTTTACATGTTCAAGCACATGAACAGGTTTCACTATCTTAATATTCACTCTTCAGACTTAAAGATAGTATTTTTGAACTTCAGACTCAAAGCTCCACTCTGAGGTTCTTACCCATATCCTGATCCCAATTATTCACAGAAACAGGCACTAAAAGATGGAGTAAAAAGCATAACCTCAATGTGACAACAATTGATGCTTGAAGCTTCTTGTTTGGATTATGCTTGTCTTGAAATTATGGATCACATGTTTTGAAGTTCTCTCATTGGGCAAAGAAAGAGTAGGGATTTCACTAGGAAAACATAAGAAATAGTAGTTTGGTGACCTTATCAGGAGGCTTCTTATTCTTTTGTGGGAGTGGAAACTCTCGTTCCAAAGGTGGCACGGCCACCGGGCTGACCACAAAAGGTAGCTTTACAGAGTGGTGCCACAATGGCCAAATGGGCGGTTAGATCTCCCTTGTGGGCTTTTGTAGGTGATTAGTCAAGTTGATTTTCTATTTTCAGAAAATAAAAACAATGTTTTTTTTTTAAATACAATTGTGAAACTGAAGATTATATAAAACTTCCTACAAGTCCAATAACATTATGATTTGTACCCAACAAAAGAATAGTAATGCTTATTCCCATTCCTAAATGAGTTTCTTATTCGAGACATTATATTTTTAATTTTAGAATGTGTAAATTTCGCTTTATTTTTTTAAAATATGCATTTTTTAAAGTTTTTACTTTTTTATAGATTCGAATTTAATCTAGGTGAAGACTTTTTAAAAGGACCCGCTACTCTGCCGCCCAGTATTTACTATTGCGCGTGCCTAATTGTACTTTTTTTTCCTTTATAAAACTAGAAAAAAAAAAAGGTAACAACTAAAAATGTAAAAAAAGAAAAGCCACGTGCACTATTTATAAAATAGTAAAATCCGACAAAATACTATTCATGAACAATATTATTATAAGTGTATATCAATTCAATTATGTTTATTAAGTAAAATATATATATATATATTAGAAATGTAAGCATAAATATTGGGAAGTATTCATTATCTCTTTTAAATAAAATCCAATCATGAAATTTGGATAAAAACTTTACATGAAATGATAGAAAGAGATAGGTTAGTGAAGAATGAAATTTGACTAGCTTTGATAATTAATTTTATAAATAAATGAGAGTTGGGGGTAGTTGAAATTGCATGCTCCAATATCACAAACAACAGAATGATATTGAAATTTGAATAACTCCAAGTAAATGAGGGCCCTATCCGTCTATCCACCCTCTTTAGCTTCGGTCCTTTTCTCTTTCACTTTTGGCATTTTTCTTCTCGTTCATCGTCCTGCAATTCTAAGCCCGCCATCCTAAGAACCTTCCGGCGACTACGATCTGCCTCAGAAGTCAGAACCTTTTGGCGACTACGATCTTCTTCGAACACCCTCTTAAGTTCAGCTCGCTCACTTCTATATCTTTCTCTCTCTCTCTGTGTAAGTAGTCTTCTTCCTTGTTCTTGTTCTTGTTCTTTTCTTTTGTTTTTCCTAGTTCCTTGTGTATTCGTTTTCTCAAACCGAGTGGTCCTCGATCTGACCGATCACCATGCCCTTCTAGGTATCCCATCCCCATGTATCTTCAATTCAGTTTGTTATGCTACTTACCTCAGTGTATAATGGCGCGTTTGTCTGTTTGTATTTTTTTTTTTTTTTGAAGTTTTGATTTTAAGGAAAACGGATTTCAATATGTGCAGGCTGATCTGCTCTGTTCTTCCATTACTGGGTCTTTTTTAGAATTCAAGTAAAATCCTAGCATAAGAGGTAAATAGATATGCAGAAGGGTGCCAGTCTTTCCAGGCATAGCAATAGGACTGATACGCCTTCTTCTTTGAGACTGATCACTCTTCAACTTTCCCTGAGACGCTTGGGTTTTTGTTCCCATAGCCAAACACTGCCTTGACATCTCCTGAACTTCGATCTTCCACCCTCGCCGAACGCCTTTTTCGAGTTCTCGTTGTTTTCGACTACGGCCGAGACTTCTGGTAAGTGGTAAAATTTCCCTTATTCTCTTATTTACTTGAATGGGAAAAACGGAGTATTCTCTCCCGAATCTGTTGGTTTGATTATTGTATTTTTACTGGTTACATTACAATTTTTTTTTTTTTTTTTTTTCTAAAAGCTTTTTCATTTTGATACGGTGTCAATTAGTAATTAAAGCACCCAACCTCTCCCTCTCTGCGGACACTTTTTCTATATCTCTTCCGGCAATTAAGCACACCTTTATCTGTATTGCTTTTCTTCCTCAGTGGTCGCCACTTTAAAAAAAATGTTCTATTGTATCTTTTCGATGATCATTATTATTACTATAATGTGATTATGTTTCTATGGCGTGAGAAAGAGAGATAAATAGAAACGGAAAGAGAAATAAGAGGAGCCAATGCTTGAATGACTTGCTCGGCAACTGCTGTTGCTTTTATTTGAAGTCAATCGATGTGTTCTTTCTTGCTGAGAAGTTTTCAGTTAACCACAAATATTGGCTGTGATAATAACGTAGCTACCGTAGTTGCAAAAAAAATTGATGGATAAAAGAAGTATTAATACTTTGGTGGATCTGTTTTTCAGCTTTAGTTTGTAATTAGGTGTTTTCTCTGGTATACTTCCCATGTACTTGGGCTATACCTAATTATGTGGTTTTTTAATAAATTTCTTACTTATAAAAGGAAAATACTTTGGTGTATCTGAAATGGGAATTAGGAGGAGCGGGAGTAGCCAGGAGAGAGGTGGTCGTGCCTGCCCGTGGGGATAATTGGTAAAGCATCAATAATCAAATCGAATGGGTTCTTGTTGTTCATCAATCTCAGGAAAGAAGCTCTATATGGAGGAAGTGGTTACAATAGAGGCTGCTGCTGCTGAAAACTCTAGTGCGTGTGCAACTGCAGCATCAATGTCTTCTTCAACTTCTCCTAATAATAAGAAGAGTAAGAGACAGGGTTCAGGGAGGTGGAAAAAGAAATCCTCTGCAGCTTCATTTGAAGGTGGACTGCTCCATCAGATGATGGCTCCTGAGAACGGGAGGATGGTTATGAATGGTGCCAGCAAAATTGCCTGCTTATATACTCAGCAGGGTAAGAAAGGAACTAATCAGGATGCCATGATTGTTTTGGAGGTTAGTGCAGTACTGCCATTCCTATTCCTTTCATCAACCAGCTTGTGCGTTTGACTAAAACCTCTAATTTGAGATGAAGTCTTTTTTATTTTAAATCTCAATTTTCAGTTATATGCATTAGTTAGAGTTTAAGTTTGAGAACATCTTTGTCGATAATCCAGTCCAAGATATTAGAAAAAGAAAATCTGACACATTTTATTATTTCAAATCCATGGAGCATCAATAATGAATGTGAGACTCAAGCATGTACAAATTTTATTCCTTCCTTTTCAACCCCAAGGGGTTGGCCCAAGTGGTGAAGGCCTTGGTCTTGGGGTATCACTCTCTTCAAGGTCCAAGGTTCAACACCTCATGGGTGCAAACAATCATTTGGGGCCACACTCTCTGGTAAAAAGCCACCAATTTAACTAGTTCCGTGTAAGGAAACTACCAAGGGTGCGATGCACGGGACCAGGCTTTACACTGCAGGGGTGGGTCCGAAGGGCCCCTGCCTTGAAGTCTCTCTCTCTCTCTCTCTCTAGGTAATCAAAATTTAATATTCGTTTTGTTCTGTTCCCTAATGGTTTACACTTTTGGGTTAGATGGTCTAACACATTGTATGGATGAGATAAGAAGTTTCCTAACCAGCTATGTTGCTGCCTTTTGGGTGCTTCCATAAATATCATTGTTTATGAATCTTACACTGCGTAAATGTCCAGGCTGAAATACAAAGAATTGTAGCTTATCCTACAGAATGGTACCTTCAAATAAGCAGGCTTAATGTTGTTGTGTATCAATGTTCTTTCCTCTAATATGTAAAAATGAACTGTTTCTTCCTCTAATTTTTGTTTATTTATTTGATGTGTCCATGTAAAAGTATCGCCTGAAAAAATGGTACTAATCCTTTTTTTAAATGAATTCACTAACTACAGCCCTTTGCTAATGTTAATTTTTTTTTCTATTCATTTCATTGTCCTTTAGATGCTAATATTTTCCCTTTTTCTTATTCCTCTATGCGTTATCAATATATGACGACTTGGTTGGCATGTGTCCAATAGAATTTCTGTTCAAGAAGCGATACAATATTTTGTGGGGTATTTGATGGTCACGGTCCTTTTGGTCATATGGTTGCCAAGAAAGTCCGGGACTCTCTTCCAGTCAGACTATGTACTCAATGGACAACTAAATCCGGTAGTGAGCAGAGCAGCCTTTGCAAAATTGAAAATGCTCATGGAAGCCTGAGCACAGAGGAAACAAAATCTCCAAGCATGGATGATGAATGTTATGAGACATTAGAGGTTGAGGCCAATGAAAACCTTCCTGAAATGTATATTCCACTTAAACGGTCTATGTTGAAGGCTTTCAAGCTAATGGATAAGGAACTAAAGTTGCATCCCACAGTTGATTGTTTCTGTAGTGGAACTACAGCAGTTACTCTGGTAAAGCAGGTAATCTTCACGCAACTTGACACCTTTTCTTGCACAGAAATAAATATCGTAATATTCAGGAATGATACGCCCATAAATTCAGCATAACGTGTGCAGTAAATGCAAGCCCTGTTCCATGTAGAGTCCCCATAAATTCAGCTTAACGGGTGCAGTAAATGCAAGCCCTGTTCCATGTAGAGTCAGTGTTTGCTCGTTTGATAACAAAAGGAAGATGGAAATTGTGAATCTGTATGTGATTGGGGGACAAGCACAGAGAACTTAATGCATTTGAAATAACCGAGAAACATTAGTTCCCTCCCTTCACCTATTATGCTCACGTGCAAAGGGAAAATGAATAAATTTTGAGAGTGAAAGAGAGAGATTGTTGTTGGTAGGAGGTTCTTTCTCAACCACATGCTTAGCTATGAACACAAAAGAATATATAATGCAAAAAAAAGAAAAAAAAGAAAGATTCCACTATTTTCCAAGGCAAAACTACAACATTAGAATGCGATGAATGGCTCTCATGATGAGTTATCGCCAATGATACTAAGTTGAACTTTCATCATTAATATTTCATCCTCCATTTTAGCACATTTGACTTTGGTCATGATTTCAGTAGAAATATCATGATAGATTAGAAAATTTATGCATTACACAAGTTAACATATTATTTATGTAATATATATACATTGTTTGCCCACTCCATTTTTAATTATTTTCTATCTGTTTGTTCTCATTCTCTACTTGCTGCATAGATAAGCAAAAAACTATTTTTGCTATAATATTTTTCTAGCATACCAAATTTTTCTGCAGCCCTATTTGTTGTTCCTAATCGAAACAATGTTCCTATTCTGATAAATTCACTTGACGAGAATCATTGAATTGAGCCCATTTTCTGCAAGGTCTAAAAGTAAAATGTCTTTCTGACATTAAATTGCCGCATCTTTTCACCAAGAACTTGTAATACCCCAGCCTAAGAATAAGAGCATGGTGAATGAGATCCTTATTTTATGAAAATGAGAAGTTCTTGCTCTTATAAAGATGCCATGGGGCCTTATTGTAATTTTGACTAATACTTTTGCAGTATTGACCCATATGTTGCTTAAGCTTTCCTTTGGTCGTTAAAATGGTATCAGAATCAATTGTTGAACTTGTGTGGGGCCACATATAATTGAATGGTCTGACAGGACATCAGGGATTTAAGGGAGAAGATTGTAATATCCCAAATTGGGCATGTTTGGACACTATGAGAATTCTCAAAACTTCTCATAATTCATTCTCAAACATCACTCAAACACAAACATTTCTCAATTTCAAATTTTCAACTTTTTCATCTAATCATATTAACTATTCATTATTCAAACACAAAAATCAATAAAACTTCTGCAAAAAAACAAAACACAAAAATCAATATAACTTTTACAAACTTCAAAACAAAAATTATATTCAAACAATTTTTTAAATTTATAATATTTTTATTCACCTTTTTTTCTCTCCTTTCCAAAAACCTAATAAAACATCTTCACTCAAACCATTTCACTACTATTCACAAAATTCTTAGTATTCCAAGTGTTCAAGCATGCCCTAAGTGTAGGAGCATAGTGAATGGGATCCTACAATGTCTAGACAGAAGTTCTTGCCCGTTATAATTATTCCAATTGACTCTAATTGTAAACTTGACTACTCCTTTTAGGGGATGTTTGGAAACAATTTCCATCTTATCTCATCCTATCCCATCTCATCTCATCTCATCTTATATCCTTTCCAAACATCATTCAAATACAAACACTTTCAAATTAATCATTACAACTTTCCTAAAATTCCAAAAAAAAAAACAAAAAGCGATCCAAAATTTTCAAATCCCAAAAAAAAAAAATTTTTCTAACTTTATAATATTTTTTATTCAAAATTTTCTCTATCATTTACCAAAACCCAATAAATATTTAACTCAAACTATCTAACTACTATTCACAAATTATCTTACTACTATTTACAAAATTCTCATCTCATCTCATTGCCTAGGCATCCCCCCTTAGAGTACTCGAGGTGGCTTGAGATTTTCCATTGAGTCATTACATAACTACATGTAATATTCAGATAATGCTGATGAATTTTCTGTGAACTCTGGTAGTTTGAAAGATGATCTTTTATTTTGGGCAAGTTTTCTAAAGGAATACAAGTTTTTCTTCAGCTAAAAAAATCTCATGTTACAATCTTGATGGGAATTCTACTAGTTGGGGTCAACATGTACCACCCTGGTCCCATGTTGGGGAAAGGAATAACACACATGGAGTGGGTAAAAGTTGTAAAGGTATAAGTACTAAGTCCTACATTCACTACTAAGTAGGGCTACACAGCATGTTTCTCTAAACATTGTTTTTCAATATATGTTTGATTTTCTCCTTTGTCATTCTGAGGGTAAGTTCTTCCAATAACCTACTTTATCACCACTAATTTTCTAATGTATTTCGGTTTCCCTGAAAACCATGCTGGTTGATGGGTTTTCAGGGTCAGGATCTTGTGATTGCCAATGTTGGAGATTCGAGAGCAGTGATGGGAACGAGGGATATAGACAATTCTTTGATTGCTACACAATTGACTGTGGACTTGAAGCCTGATCTTCCTGGTCTCTCTCTCTCTCTCTCTCTCTCTCTCTCTCTCTCCTACCTGCACAGGCAGATCTGGAGAAAGGCAAAATGATCTTATCTGTGAGATGACCTTTGTTACTATCTATGAAACTGGCACTTGCACACACACATGCACACATATCTATGAAACTTCTGATCAAAATAAATATCTATAGGTCTTGAGACTCGTCTTTTTGTTATTCAGGGGAAGCTGCTAGGATCCAGCGGTGCAAAGGAAGGGTCTTTGCATTGCAGGATGAGCCTGAGGTAGCACGTGTATGGTTGCCTAATAATGACTCACCTGGTTTGGCGATGGCTAGAGCTTTTGGGGACTTTTGTCTGAAAGATTTTGGTTTAATATCCGTTCCAGATGTGTACTATCACCATCTTACTGAAAGAGATGAATTCATTATTCTTGCCACAGATGGGGTATGTTTCTTGGCTATCATTTAAGATTTAACTAGCCAATATTTTAAAATCTTTATGTAGTTTAGAAGCTTAGAAGCTTTTATTGTAATTTGGTTCATTAGTTTTTCTAGCCAATTCCTGTGGTGGCATGCCTTCATTTTTGTATCACATTGTAGCCACTTTGTCCATACTTGTTTTGTTACTTTGCTTTCTGCTAGCGTTAGACCTGGTTGGAATTGTAGTGTAAATTTTCTGTTTAGACCAAGGTCGTGAATTGGAGAAAGCCCATGTGTGCAACATTTTCTTCTTTCTTCATTTTTTAAAGCCTGTGTCAGCATCATATTATCTATTTGATACTGATGCAGGTTTGGGATGTTCTCTCAAATAAAGAAGCTGTCGATATCGTGGCTTCGGCTCCGGGTCGCTCAACAGCAGCCAGAGCTCTGGTAGACTGTGCTTTTCGAGCATGGAGACTTAAATATCCTACTTCAAAGAATGATGATTGTGCTGTTGTGTGCCTCTTTCTAGAGCATGTACCTGCAGCCAGTGAGGCTGTAGCAGACAATGACATTGCAAAGGCATCACAAGAGGCGATAGAGATGGTTGCAGTAACAGATGAAAAGGATAAGGAATTGGAAGTCGATGATACTAAAAGTTCTGTTCTCGACCATTCAAGTACTGTACGTGGCTCCAACGAGATTGTGCCTTTCTCTGAGCCAACTGAAGAAAAGTTTTCTGCAAAGTGTCAGGGTCAGTCTAAGAGGAGTCTAGCTGAGTGCATTTCAAATGCAGAAGATGAGGAGTGGTCAGCCTTAGAAGGTGTTACCCGGGTTAACAGTCTGCTAAGCCTTCCCAGGTTCTCATCTGGTATTAAAAGAGCAACCAGTTGGAGAAAGTGGCTATGATACAAATGAGGGCTTGTCAGCCCTTTATTTACCCTCAGCAACACGGAACTTCAACAATTTCCAAGTCAGTATTGCATCGGGAAATTATTTATGGCAGTGTCTGTAGGTTTTAAACTGCAGATGCGGACTGGCAGGCATCGGCAGAATACCCAGGTAAGTCAGTGAGCCACACCATATTGGAGTAACCTTCACTGAAGAAAAAGCTCGCGTTGCAGTTTCTTCTTGTGATGGGTTTACTGAAATCAGTCTTTCCCTTTTCAATTACATTTAATAAAGTTTAACTTTCTTAGAGGCAGGGGGGAAGGTTGTAATGTTTTGTGCTCTTTACGTGATGCAGCCTACTGTTGATATGTTTTTAAAATAAAAAAGAATTTATGATATGAAATTTTTTGAATCATCCAAATATTCATTAAACAAAAGTTATAGCATCACGGAAGGTGGTGGCTCAGTGATCCATGAGTATGAGTTTGACAGTGGGCACTAAGTCTTGGGGTCGAATCTCGTAATGGGAAACACTCGCTTATTGATGACCCATTGGCTCAAAGATCATTGATGCCCTAGTAGAGTTGGGATCAGGCTATGGCTCAAATCCAACTTGTATGGATAATTTGCGGTTCTTGCTGTCTCGACCCCTCTGTCTGGCTTCTTAACGGGTTGGGTGCTACTATGGTCACATCGGAAGTGATTTTTGGTCATCCCCTCTAACCCTCTTTGCTCGGGAAAAAAACAAAAAAACAAAAAAAACAAATAAACAAACAAAAGTTGTAGTTCTCGGGGAGTCAAAAGCATCATCAACACATTCAACAAAAGGTGGTAACTCACCTAAGGGAATGCTTCCTTCCCGGGGTCAGCATTATACTCTTAATTAGTTGCAATCCATGAGCTATATATATATATATCAAGTTCATGCAAGAGACTACGGATGGCCAAACCTTTGAAGAACCGATCAAATGATTGCAATCTATTAAAAGAAATGTCAGCTACAGTCTTAAAATATATAAGTTTTGTATATTTTCTTTAAAACAAAAAAATGACATCTACTACTTCAAAAAGAATATTTTTATGTTGACCTTAAATAGCATTTGTAGGATGAGGAGTCCATTTCTAATATGTTTTCTTGCCCGATAGCAGCAGTCGTGAAAACCCAATATGGTTCGTATCTTAAGCTATAAATGTTGATTGTTGGATTTGAAATTTTGAAGGATTATGGAAACTCAACTCTCCAACCAGGGGAAGTTCGCAGATACTGAGACAAAAACCCATCGTGAGGATTTATAATGCAAAAGCTTTGGTCTGCTTTATAAACCAAAAAATAAAAAATAAAAATAAGATGACGATTACAATCAAACAAAAATATATAATTGCATCATGTCAAAAACATCATAAAATTCCGAAAGATCTGATTCAAGTGCTATGAAAAACAGATACTCTTCTTAGGTGTTACAGAAAACAAATTGGGGATTATTTCAGGCCTCTGATAAGTAAAATCCACAGCAACCTATGGAACATCTGCTCACTTTCGATCCAAAGTTCTGGATAAATGTATATCCTCGTTAGAAATAGATCATAGTAAGCATTAATACAAGCAGCCTGAAATCATCTCTCCTCCGATTTTACGACGACTCCTTTGTACATTTTAGCACGTTCCTTTAGGGCATCTCGTCGGGGTCGTGCCACCTTATTGTTAGGGTCGAAAAGAAGCACTTCTTCAAATGCCTTGAGAGCGGACTTGTAGTCTTTCTTCTTCTCATAGGCATCGCCAAGGTTGTTCCAAGCTGTGACATAGCCTGGTTGAAGCCTCACAGCTGTCTCGAATTGACTGATTCCCTTGTCGGATTTTCCATCACGGATATAACTGACGCCAAGCGCATTGTAAACCTATTGAATTGATTTGTGTAAAAATGATTATCATCAGCCAAGTTTCAACTTGCGATGTTTCACAAGTAGAGATAGAGCTAAAACTATATATGTCAATTTCACAAGCAGGCAAACAGTGGGAATATGACAGGGAGTCTAGAGAGTCTTACGAGTATTAGCCCACACCTAAAGGAATGGGATATGCACAGTTGCTTGTGATTTATAATTGATACAATCCTATACCCAGCAATGTACAATTTTCAATTTCATCTTTGATGCATTGCATGACTTAATTTGGTCAGAGCAAGTCAAGACAGCCAAATTCCTAATGGAAGACATTGCACAGGTCAAACGTTCTGGCAGTACAATCTTTTGAGTCAAGAGATAACCGTACTTGTAAAATAATTTGAAGATTATGTAGAGTTTAGATTGCAAGAAAATACACAAGTTTCCAATTTACAAAAACCACATTTAGAGTAAACTATGTAATTCTTTAAACTTGTGTTGTAGCTATTATAACTATCTTGCATTCTGTTTTCCCTCTTCTTCTAAGTATAGTGTTGTCTCTTTTTTAATTTCTGTATATTTGGGTTGCGCCATTGTGCTTTTTATTAAAATTGCTGCTTATATACAAAAGATATTATATTACCTGGGCAAGATCTTGATCATCTCCATCCCATTTCTCAATTGCCTGAAGCAAATATTTAGTAGCAGCTGGATAAAATTTCCTCCTCAGCATCACTGCACCTAGTTCAAAATACTCGGTTGCACTGGCATCACCACTTCTTACCTGCTCCTGAAATCAATGAGGTAAAAAAAAAAAAAATTGGATACTGTTCCACGTCCATTATTGTAGCAAAACAGAGGTAAAAAACAGAAATAAATGTGTCTTCACTTAAAGCTCTAAAATGGGTTAGGGAGGTTGCCTAGTATCAGTCAATTTTAAAGCAAGGATCCCCATCAAGGGTAAAGGTGGAAAATTTGCAAACTCTTACCTGCAATTCTTTAGCTGAAAGATCAAGTTCTCTGCGTACAAGGACTTGACGAATCACAAAGAAGGTCCCAACCCCAAGTAAACCTAACAATAACAGCAAATATGATAGCTGGATTCCCAACTCAAACAACTCCCCAGTCTCATAAACCATGTTTGGTTTGCCATATTCACTTGCATGTGCCATTTGAGCATTAGCCAACCAAAAGGTTTGTGCACACAAGAACAAAGATACCCAAACTAATGGTTTTTTTCCATCATTGATATCCTTGGTAAGCAACCAGTTCATTGGACATTCTGCAATAAATGAGGATGTATCATTTAAGGATATGAAAATCAAAATCATGCAAAGACTACAAAATAACACCAAAACTAGAATATGGAATCATTATCTGGTTGAAAGAAGACATTATTTTTATTTAATGATTGCCAAAAGAAAGCAGACATGATTAAGTTTAGCTGATTTAGGATAAAAGTAACAAATATACTCCATAGGCTATACTTATATCGAAGCCAATCAACATTTAAAAAAGAAAAATTCTATTTGCAAGCCTTTTTACTGACACACTAAACACAATTGATGTGGAAGCCTGCTAAATCAAATTGAATAAAAGATTGTGCTTTCAAATATTTTTATGATTGACATGTTCCCACAGTATGAAGTTCTGTGGTGGATTTGGAGAGAAAAAAAACAGAGGTGGATGAATTAGAAAAGATCACTTCAATGGAGGAAATCTCATGGAGGTAAAAATCTCGGGTCCTTTGGCTGAAGGAAGGTGACAAGTGTTCGAAATTTTTTCATCACATGGCAAACTTTCATCAAAGAAATAATGTGATTGAGGCTAATCATGATGGTGATAACATCCTTTCAGATCAAGAGGTCATTAAGGATCATATTGTGAATTTTTATGAGAAGCTGTTTAGGGAAGAATACTCGTGGAGACCAAAGCTTGATGGACTGTTTTTTTACTCCATTGACCAGATTAGTGCAGATTGGTTAGAGAGAGCTTTTGAAGAGGATGAAGTTCTTGATGTGGTTAGAGGAATGGCAAGAGATAAGGCTTCGGGACCAGATGGTTTCTCAATGGCTTTCTTTCAAGCTTGTTGGAAAATAGTGCGGGATGATATTATGAAGGTTTTTCTATACTTTTATACATTTATGAAATTTAAGAAAAGCTTCAATGCTACATTTATTACTCTTATTCCCAAGAAGGTAAGGGCTGTGGATATGTGGGATTTTCAGCCTATTAGTTTGGTGAATGGGGTATATAAGATCATTTCTACGGTGTTAGCTAATCATATGAGTGTGGTGTTGGGAAAAATTATTTTGAAATCTCAAAATGCTTTTGTAAGGGGGAGACAAATTCTTGATTTGGTCTTAGTTGCTAATGAATTTGTGGATAGCAGAATTAGTTTAAATGAATATATGACCATTTTGCTGGAATTTCCTCTTGTACTTACTTGGGAGATATGGTTTTGGAGAGAAATGGTGTATGCGGATCAAGCATTGCATTTTGACGGTGAGATTTTCTATTCTGGTGAATGTTACCCTGGTTGGACTTTTTAATAGCTCACTGTGGTTTGAGACAAGGAGATCCGCTATCTCCCTTTCTTTTTGTTCTTGTTATGGATGTGTTGAGTAGAATGATTGAAGTGGCAGTAGAAGGAAGGCTCTTGTTGGGTTTTGAGGTGGGAAATGAGGATCGGAATAGCATTAAATTATCTCATCTTCTTTTTGCTGATAATACTTTAATTTTCTGTGAGCCTAATCTAGAAGATCTTCGATCTTTGAGAGCATTGTGGTTATGTTTTGAAGCTGTCTTGGGTCTAAAGATTAATCTTAACAAGTCTGAAATTGTTCCAATGGGTGCAGTAGCCAATATTTCAGATTTGACTAATATTTTGGAGTGTAAGATTTCTTCGTTGCCACTGAAGTATCTTGGTCTTCCGTTGGGTGCCTCTCACAAATCTTTCAATATGGGATGGGTGATTGAGAAGATCGAGAGAAGGTTGGCTGGATCGAAAAAGCTATACTTGTCTAAAGCAGTACGAATTACTTTGATAGAGTACGCTGCCTAATCTTCCCACGTATTTTCTTTCACTTTTCCCTTTGCCAGCAAGGGTTGCAAAAAGAATTGAGAAACTTTATCCCAATTTCTTATCCCCTATAGGAGAGGAGAAAAAGCTTCATTTGGTTAGTTGGAACAAGGTTTGTCAACCAATTTCTTGTGGAGGATTGGGGGTGAGAAATTTGAGGATGTTTAACAAAGCGCTTCTTGGGAAATGGCTTTGGAGATATCATGTAGAGAGACATGCTTTACGGAAGAATGTTGTTGCTGTTAAATATGGGAATGGGTGGGGGGATTGTTGTTCTAGTGAAGTTAGAGGAGCGTATGGGGTGAGTTTATGGAAGTTCATTAGGAAAGTTTGGGGGGAGTTTTCGAAACATATTAAATTTAAGGTGGGGGAAGGGAAGAGGATTCTGTTTTGGCATGATATTTGGTGTGGGGAATCAGCTCTCAAATCTGATTTTCCCTCTCTTTTTAGGATTGCAAGGGATCAAAATGCTGCTGTGGCAGATTATTTCCAACATACAGATAATAATATTCTGTGGAATGTTAATTTTATCAGAAAGGTAACTGACTGGGAAGTGAATGATGTTTCTGATTTTTTGGGAAGAGTTTATAATTCAAAAAGTGATGCTGGGAAGAAAAGACAGTTTACTGTGGGACCATGCTGGAAATTCCAGGTTTTCAATTAGTTCTTTTTATAAGGTGCTGACTTGTCATTCTATTTGTGCTTTCCCTTGGAAAACCAATTGGAGAGCGAAGGTTCCTACTAAAGTGGCGTTTTTCAGTTGGGTGGTTGCTCTAGGGAAAGTTTTGACCACAGATAACCTTAGAAAACGTGGTATGTGTATTGCTGATTGGTGTGTCATGTGCAAGAAGGATGGTGAATCTGTAATCATATCTTTCTTCATTGTGAGGGGGCAAAGTCTTTATGGAATGAGGTTTTGGGCCCGACAGGTATATGTTGGGTGATGCCAAAGGAAGTTGTGGATCTTCTTGCATGTTGGAGAGGTTTTGAGGGAAGGAAATGTGTAGCTGCCTGATGAATTATGATTCCTCTGTGTTTAATGTGGTGTCTTTGGCTGGGAAGGAATTGGAGATGTTTTGAAGACAGCGTTCTTTCAGAGAACTTCAGAATTTTTCTTTTCTTTGTGTTTGTGGGCTAGGATTTTTGTAAGGAATGATGATAATGTACTGAATCTGTATTAGTCTTTTTCCGAATTCTAGAGTATAGTAGGAATTTCCTTTGTATACTTCCTGTTTACTTGGGCTGTGCCTATTCTTGGTAGTAAAATCTCTTATTAATTCAAAAAAAAAAAATATGTTCCCACAGTAAGTAGTGCGTTTACGCACTGGCTTGTAAGTAACATAACTCTTAGAAAATATATTTAGGACAGACATAAACTTGCAAATAAACCCAAGGCTTTTTTTTTTCTCTCTTTTATTTTTATTTTTATTTTTTTTATAAGTACAAATAAACGGCTCAAAATATCAAGAAAAAGTAAAATTTCACGATAATATTGTTCTCTGTTTAAATTATCTTCCTTTTCTTGGAAGGAAGAGAAAGATATCTTCCTTTCCTTTTCTTCTTATCAAAAAAAAAAAAAATTATCTTGTTTTCTTGCAGCAAACTTCAGTCCCACGACCAATAGAACTAACCTTCTCCATCCTCTTCCACTTGTTTCGTGTCATTTTTTAAAGACATTACTTCTCTCACAACGCCTTCCCTTCTCATCCACTCATAATTTCCAAACCTAGGACCACCAATGACCTTCACCGAAACCTCATGTCCATATGTACACACACATGCAAACATGTATATATATTACCTTTTACAGTCACTGCCTGACAAGCCATTCTATGCATGAGTCATAATCAGTTGTTCTTTGGCTTTCGCTAAATCAGTTGATAAAAAAAAATTAAATTGTTTGAAATACAAACTGAAATATTGAAGAGATTTCTGATTTTCAGCATGCAAAGAATGGTGTAGGGTATGAGTTGATGGCATTATATAAGGCTTTGAATAAACCAGACAAAAGTCACCAGGCAAGCCATGTTTAAGTAAAAGACACTGTTTGGGGATGAATAACATTGAAACTCCAAGGTGTCTTTTTTGAAATATATATATATATATATGAACTGTGGTACCTTTTCTAACCCTCCAAGATTTTCAAAAGAGTACTTTTTTTTTATTTATTATTAAATGTAAGTGCAATTCATTGTGTTCTTTTTTTATCTTTTTCTCTTTTTTTTAAGCAAAAGATTTTAGTAATTATAATAGAAAAATAGGCATAGCCCAAATACACAGGAAATATATAAGAGGAATTGACTAGTTAAGAGAAAGAAATAGATACAAGGAAATCATGAAAATCAATCCCATTAAAGTCAATAGCTTTTGCCCAAAGAAACAACGTATGTAAAAGGAGTGATTTAATCTCCCTCTAGCAAATGTTCCCTATCTTCGAAGTCCCAGTCGTTTCTTCCCTTCCAAATGCATCATAGAAGAAAAATAGGAACCATCTTCCAAATTGCTACAATTTGTGGAATACTGTAAAGGCTTCTCTAGCTGGCCAGAAACTCAAACTACTCTCACAGGCATAACTCAGGCTAGCCCAACTCTGCCGAAGAATTTATTCGGTCAACCTGAAGATGGAGTAGCAAGTGATCCACTGTTTCACCACTTTTTCAGCACATGCAACACCAGTCAATAACAATCATCCGATGCTTCCTTGGGTTGTCCATAATCAGAATCTTCCCCAAAGAAGTTATCCATACCTCAACCTTTAAAGGTGCATTCGTCCTCCAAATTCTCTTCTAAAGCAAAGGCATGTTATCTTGATTCATAAGAGTCTTATTTTATTTTCTTTTTTTTTTGATAAGTAAAACGGTAGTATTAATAGAATAGGCATAGCCCCAGTACACAAGATGGTATACAAGAGATAAAGACCTATTTAGTGCGCTATAGAAGTCGCAAGAAAATCATGTACATTCACCCCATTGAAATCTATAGCTAAAGTCCACAAAAGTAAAGTATTGAAAAATAAAGAACGAAGCTCCTCTCTGGTCCGCTCCTTATCTTCAAAAGTTCGCGCATTGCGCTCTTGCCAAATACACCACATGATGCAGATAGGGACCATTTTCCACACAGTTTTGATTTGTGAATCCCCGCCCGGCATCGCCCAACTGGCCAAAACTTCCACCACTGAACTCGGCATCACCCAACATAACCCTATACGACTAACCCTATACAAGAAAACACCTAGCCCATATTAGAGAGCCCCTAATGACCCAAAAAAGCCAGTAAAAAACAACCCAAAATACACTAAGCCCGAATTGGAAAGGACACACCTCCCCTACCCCAACCCCTTGTTTCCCGTAGAACTAATACCCAACCCCAACCCCTTGTGTTTCCCATCTTCACAATGCCCTCTCTTTAGACTTCCCTCTACTTGAGCTACCATCCTTAGCGCCGTAGTTGATTGCTCAAGAAAGACGCTATAACTACCTGTTTTTCTTGAAACTTTAGGTTTCAAGCACATGGCTTGCCTCAATCATAGTGATTAGTTCTTTAAACTGGTCTTCACATCCCCCATGTGAAATCCCCATGAAATGCTCAATCTCGTTAACTTTAGGCAAAATCCAATACGTTATCAGAGGATAAGAGACCAAGGGAACAACATTATCCCCAGGCACATTATCAAACTGCATTCCCGATTCTAGACTTTCCTCCACACAAGGCACCAACAACAAGTCCCGTACCTCCTTAGCAACTCCATAGGTTCTTTCCAAAGGTATCAAGGTCCCCATTGGAGCTTCTGGGGTGATAGCAAGTCCCTTTACCTCTGGCGACCCTTTATATGCAACTTCAGCGGATCCTACATCTCCTTCAGATCTCGGCAATACACCATTTTCTTTCAACTCCAATGTGGGAGCCACAGTTTCTTCAGGCAAGGGTGTAACATTGCCTATCAGTCTATCCTGTGTTACTTGAGGCGAATGGCATTCCATTACTGATGTCTCTACGCCGACACCGGACATAGAACCCACTTCAAATAACCTAGATTTCCTTTTGACCCACCATGCTCTCCTAAATCTAGTTATAAGGACAGGGCCGAATCCAATTTTCCTTTTTCCTTTATCTAAATTTAAAGGATTTGGGCCTATCTTAGTCTTGTATCTTACAACCCTATTGCCTTCAGCTGAAAGCGTGTCTATTTTCGCATACAAGAAAGCTATCGCTGCCTTCAACTTGACAAGTTGGGTTTCCATATCCTTTAGAGAATTGTGCATCGCTTCAAGCTGGTTCTGTGCGTGATCTGCATACCACTTCACCATTCCCCACTCTGAGCCACCAAAGCTGGCATGACCCATCTTCAGAGTTGTTGCATATGATCGCCTCGCCACCGTGGATGTGCTTGGGTCTTTATGATTCACCTTCAATTTGATGATATCATTCTTCTTTTGGGTCTTACAAAAAGATCAAATAGAAAATCGCCCTTTCCTAGAGGGAGCCCACCACGTCTTGTCCACTCTCTGATTTCTTATTGCCATGAATACAATAAACTAATGAAATCTGAAAAGCCAGTCTTCCCAATCATGGGCCATCTTTATGAAATTTACATTCCATCGAAGTGAACCGACCGACATCTGCACTAACTCAGCCACCTATGCCTCCTGGTCTTGTGCAATCCTATAAAAAACTACAAATGTGTCCACACCATTTTCCACGGGGCCTCCCTCCCATAGTTATCACAGCCATTTCCAATAGAAAGCATGATTAAACACTCTAAAATTTAAGATACCCAACCCACCACCAGCGATCAGAGAACATACCCTGTCCCACTTGACTAAGTGAAATTTAAACTCTTCACCTGATCCACTCCAAAGGAAATTGTGTTGGAGCTTTTCAATGCAATTCACCACACCAGCTAGTAACGGTAACAAGGATAAAAAACAATTAGGCAAATTAAATAGAGTGCTCTTAATTAAGGTGGTCCTACCATCTTTTGACAACTACACGTCTAACTTGCCAACCTATGCTCAACCTTCTCAATCACTTCATTCCATATAGACATGGCCTCGAAGAAGAGTATGATGACGGGTCTGCAGGTCCAGGCATAGTTCATGGATAAATTTTTATGACTTCATCAAAAAATTATTTCTTGTTTTCGTAATTATTAAGAATTTTTATGATTAGGCATAGAGTATGGTTTCTCAATCAGTTCTACTGATTAGTTTTTATTAATGAGATTTTGAGTTAGTTTTCTAATGTGTATGAAAATCTTTTATACCTAGTTTATATTTGTTTACTTACTGGCATTCCTAAACATATGGGGAAGAGGGCATTACATCTTTATCAAATGCCAAGTGAACCACAAAATGCAGATAGCTTACCCAATACAATGAGATGGTATATGGAAAGGTTGAAATAAAGAGTAGGGAGTTACTGTCTAAAGTTTTTGAGGTAAGGAATTCCACTGCCATTTCTCTTTGAAATATCTGCCTTCATCCACAAAAGAATAAAAGGTTAGCTACAAGAAAAGTATGGGGACATGCATCTAAGTTCTTAGCAACAAAGCAAGCAAAAAAAAAAAAAAGATGGCACATAAGTGAAAAAAAAAAATCATTTACTCTATATTAATTATAGGACAGGGAAAAGGTTATGCAGCACAAAGGCCTAATGAGACCCCCTGGCCGCCATAAAAAAACACAAAAATTATGCACCGAATACAAGAAGCCAGACCCCCCTCTCAAGATTTTAGTCATAATTGCTGAAGGGTAAAACCTCGCTTTCTGAGTCACCAGAGCATAAAAAATGATCCTGGAGAAAACTAGGCATGTGCTTTTTAGCTCCATATGCATACAAGCAATAGACAGAATAGAGGATTGGAACTTTCTGGTCATCCTTGTAAAAAAGAAGAGCTTGGAACTGAAGTTTTACATTAACTGGCCCTTTTTCTTATGAGTGCAATAAGAGACCATAACTCAAAGACTATAAAACATTCTTGAGAACGTCTTTAAAACTCAAAAATCAATCATATACTTCTCAAATTACTATATGAAGGATCTCTCACTATAAGTCTCACGTCTTGTCTGTTTAATCAGGGTTGATTTTCCTACCATGAAAAGTAAAAGCAATTTGCAAGACCCCCTTTTCCTTAAACCAGAAATTTCTTGAGGGTCTCCATTAGTGGAGTTCTACATAAAAAATAGGTGATTACGAGGCTTGAGTCAAGAAAAATTAGAAATAAAATTTGTGAGCCTCATGCACAACTGTGATTTCTATTAAGCAGCATTTGATGCAGAGATTATCAGAACACGTACCTGAAATCTGGGAAATCCAGCAAGGGTCAGTCTGCAGACTGTTTTAGAGGTTAGCAAAACCGGTGCACCATAGCGCTGCAAAATTGCCTGGGTGGTGAACAGTAGCATTAAGCTCAGTAAACTAGTAGCAGTGGTGAGGGCATACTTTATGAGGTCACTATTTATGAAAAACAATTCAAAGGCTTTTTTTTTTTTTTTTTTTTTTAAGTAACAATTCAAAGGATCTTATAAGAAACATCAAGTAAAGTATTCAAAGTACAATTTTTTCACAATAATTGTTACTAGATAAGAAACTAGGACAGAAAATTTCAATTGCTTCATTTTTTTTATAAGTGAAAAGAAATTTATTAACCCACATAATTAGGCATAGCCCAAGTACACAAGGGGTATACAAGACAAAACATCTAATTACAAGCTAAGAACTGGAAAAATCAACATAGAAATCATTAAAACAGGTCCCATCCAATACAATAGCCGATGCACAAAGTAACAATGTATGGAAGAAAAAATCTCTAATCCCTCCCAACAAAAGTTATCTATCTTCGAAAAAATGCCCATTCCTCTCATTCCATGTATACCAATTACTAATTTTTTTAAACCAACTTGTTCGATATCTTCAATTATCTCATACTGACTTTATGCATCAAAATCCAGTTCAATCAATAATGCAGTAGATGCTTATCCTGTAGTTATATGCATACCTTATATATCATACCACCCTGCTACAGAGTTAACTAGCCCAAATCCCTTGTTATCAAGTTCCATCACTAATGATCAACTGACAGTTAATCCTTGCGATTTTTAATCTTACCGACCAAAAAAGTTAATCCTTGCCATTTAAAGTACAGAAAAGGATAAAAATGGCCATCTATAGAAGATGGAAGAATACCAAGTGTTTAGATAGTCTCTCGTTGCCTCTGTACCAAAAATGAAATTTATACTCTTTTAACTAACATGCCAACTATTATTGAACTCTCATCATTCAAATCACCACTCAAATTTGAGCCTTTTTTTTATAAGTGAGAATGAAATTTTATTGAATCAAGTAAATAGGCGTTCGTAGCCCAAGTATACAAGAAGCATACAAAAGTGAACCCCTAGTAACAATTTAGAAACTAGAAAAGATAAAATTTTAGGCTAATTAACAAACTAGATAGTTATTGGAATTTATCATGAAATTTCCTGCATTGATGGCACCAACTCCTTAATGTTGCATGAGCTTTGCTTTTACAGACCAACCTACCCAAACATTTATGGGGGGCATCCAATGACCCAAGTTATATGGCCATACACCCCTTCCATTCCTCCACCTTATTTATGTACCATCTATAAACAAATCATAACATGGCATGTCAAATGTATATAACTCTATATATGAGTCAGGAGCCAACACTAAATAAAGGTAAATAATTAATAGAATTAATCTGGTTTTTACTTCCAAGTTTTACCATTCTTAACAAAACAACAATAGAAAGTAAAAAATAAAAAACATAATCCATCCTTTTGCATGGGAGGCTTAAAAGAAGGGCTGAACATATAGAATTGGGAACCAACCGGAACCAGCCAGTTGTCAGTCCCAAATATAAGAAAGGAAAGACATTGGTTCAATCTTTGGTATGGGTGACTCGGTTCGCACAGACCAAGCCACACCGATAATTATATGCCCAGCCCATATCCCGTCCAGCTGAGATTTTTAAAAATATCTCCACCCAGACCAATCTGTTAGGGCTTAACTGCTTAAGGCTTCTCCAATTCTTCCTTCAAGGCTTCCAGTTATTTCATTACAACCCTTTTTCTTTTTCTTAATTGCATTTTGCAGAGCCTCTCTCTGCTTACTTGAACCCCAAGCATCCATGGCTCGCTCTTCCACCCGGTTAGGCGTGAGCACAGACTGAATAGGAGTCGGTATCACCTAAATCCGACTCCGCTCCAATAGAGCCGGAGTGGAGTCCGATTTGGATGTATACTACTCAAATGGGCGGAAAAAGTTCTTATCATAGATAAAGAGGTAGAACTCTACAATTTACACCAGAAGATTTACAAAGAAATGTCTCAAATAACTCATCCACAAGTTTTCTTCCTCATTAGCAAGACCAAATAAAAAACTCATCCACCAGAAATCAATCTCAGGGCACTGGGGACATTACCGTGGGTTGACTGAAGAATGAACCGACAGCGTGAATGAACCGAGAGGGCAGAAGGAACCGACGGCGAGAAGAAACCGAGAGGGGGGAAGGAACCGACGGCGAGGCGCAGGGGCAGGGTGGGAAAAGAGAGAGAGACTGGGAGAGGAGAGACATTTGGGTAAACAGCTTTGAGGTCGCGATGGGGGGAAGGGGAGACTCTGTGGACGCCTGGAGGACAAGGAACCGGCGGCGATGGGCAGTGACGGCCCTGAAGAAGAGAGGCAATTTCTGAGATTGAGAGTGAGTGAGGGTGAGTGAGGGATGAGGATGAGGTCGCGGGGAATTAGAAATAAAAACCTAACTTCTAACTACCTAAAACCGGCAGCGCCGTTTTTTACTAGGCTGACGTTTGGATTGATTTGAGATAAAAAGATAAAAATTAAAAATTGAAAAAAAAAAATTAAAATAATAATTTGTAATATTAATATTATTATTATTAAATTTATAAAAATTAAATTATTTATTGTATTTTATATAAAAACTTATAAAAATTATAATAATTATACTAAATCAATTGAAATCAATTCTGAATCTAAACGAAAAACGAAGCCTTTTTACCTTAGTTTTGACTATGTTAGAGTATTAACATTTGGTAGCCTACAATATTCTTTAAAATTTAATTATAAATCACATTTCTTATAATTTTTTTTTAAATTTTACTCATTTTTTAAAAAACTCATATATCTTATTTCTATTCCTTTTCTATTTTATTAAAATAATATTTCTCTATTTTTTTTTATTATTTTTTCTCTCACTTCTATTTATATTTTTTTATATTCTATTAAAATATAATTTTAGAATAAAAAAATCAAAAACATAATTTAGAATTTATACAGTAGATCTCCAAATTTACATAGTCTAAATCCAAAAGTTATTATAGAAAACGGATGTAATTCCCTTTTCTTTCATTTTTCATATTTTATCTATATAATTTAGCTAAGAATTAGACATGGGGAACAACGCTCTTAGGAAGACTTTTTGATCAAACTACATCGACTAAGTTTTGGCCTGACCTGCTGTGGTTTTGGGCTTTTAACTCTCTATTTTCTTCATAAATCCAATTTAGGAGTTTTTTTCTCTTAAACCTTGAACTAGACTCTAAATTAGTTTTAATCTTTATTTTAACCATAAGTTTTTTATTTATATTTATAATTTATTTCATCACTAAATTTAATTGTTAGCATTGATTATTAACAATTACTAATTAAATAGTATTTAATTATATGTTATTATACTATAGTATTTAGGGGGATAGAATTGGGCTGGATTTTTTTTCGGTATGATCCGAATCCCAAAAATTCAGATCAATCTTACTGGTTATCCGCTCAAATTGAATCCTGACGGGTAGAAAAATTTTATACCCGCCCGGATCCAATTTTTAAACCGGTTGTTTATAAAAAAGAAAAACCAGAGTAATTAATCCAAAACAGCGCCCTTTTGCATTTTCTTCAAATTTCATTCATGGTTTTTCTTCAGATTTCATTTTATTTCATTCTCTCTCTTTACAGAGGCCCATCTCTTTTTTTCTATCTCTCAAGTTCTCAACTCGGTGATCAGAAACCCTAGAGTCCTAGATTAAGCCGCTGCATGCCATCCCTTCATTCCATTGCCACTGTTTGCCTTCTCTCTTTCTCTCTGTGTTTGTATAGATATTTTTGCATTTGTGTTTAAAACTGGATGCACTTTGGATATAAGGAAGTAGGTTTCTTTATTTTGTCTAGATATGAGAAAGTGGGTTTACATACAATTTTATCGCATTTGTTGATAATAGATTAAACTCGCCTGAAAAAAAAAAAAAAAAAACACACACACACACTTTCAAGTACATATGCAACAGTAATTTATTTTTTATGAAGATTTTCTATTTCACTAATGTAAATATTACCTCTAAATGTCTTAGACTATTGTTGAGATAACTACCACCACAAATGGTCCTAGATTATTCTTATAAAAATATCATTAATTTGCATTGTAGTATACCCCCATAAAGTTGCCATATATATTTATTCCTAAAATTTAACATGCGTTAACTAATCATTTTTATATGTAATATTATTAATCAGTAAATTTATTTATTTATGAGTTAACATTAAATAGATTGTACTTACTCTTCTAATACTAATTGAATTGTCTGTGGCAATACGGGATGGTCCTTTGAATTTCTCTCCTCTATAGGTCCAACATATTCTAATCTTCCAATTACATTTAATAATAATCCGAAGACATAATATGATGATAATATTTCATTATCTTGAGAATAATATTTAAACTTAAATTTAATATATGAGATGATAAGATTTCATTATAAAGAAAATAGGGCCATAGCAACATTTCTCTATAGTTTCGTAATTGCAAAATCAAAACGTGCTAGAAATAATGCAAATTATTATATATTGCAAATATAAAATATATAAAGGTAACTTAAGAAACAAATATAACTGAAAAATAGATGAAAGTTAGATACCTTTTGGCAGGCCGTTGAAGATTTCATTATACTCAATATTTTTTGTACAGAAACGACCATCGTAGGCTTTTTTTTTATCATAATTTTTAATCATTCTCTTCTTTTTACTCTAGATATAGAGCTGACCATGACTAAAAACTGTGTTTTCAAGAAAAAGCCCAACATGTTCTGATATTTGACCTTGACTTTTGTTGATTGTCATTGCAAAGCATACAAAGATTGGAAATTGTCTTCTCTTCCATATAAAAGACAATTTAGAATCGGAATGTGATAAAATGATGTGAGGAATAAATACTTTTTCTCCAACGTGCATTCCAATCATGATTTTTGCGTCAACAACCCATTTTGATAATTAAGTAACTATATGTCGAGTTCCATTGCAAAGACCATTACACTAATTCAAATTCCGAAGTAGCATTATTGGTACCCCTACTTTCATTATCAATTAATGATTTTGAATACCTGGAAATGTTAAAGAATTTAAAAATTATACTGGAAATATCGTTTGTAATTTTGTAATATTGTCTCTAGCTTTACATATCGAATTGGCACTGCAAAATGCTTGTTCATCCAAATCGATGAGTTGGTCTATCATGTAGTCATTGATATCCTGAACAACATTTTTTATAGGTGTTAGAATTGCTCTTTCACCCAAGTATCTTAAATTATTACATTTATCTCTCAAATCTGAATAAGTAGTATTTATGATATCGACAATAGGGTGATCATTAGATTGAACAATTAAATAAGGTGATATCTCAATCATTCCTTCACTTTCAACACAACTTAAGTCACCGTCACCCATTCTTAAGATCCAATTTGCAAAATCTCTTGTAGCAATAGCCCCCATATTTTGGTTGAGTCTCATATTTTGAGTCATTGTAAAAATAACACAATTCCTCTACAATGAAGATCTACTTATAATTGCCTCAACTATTTGCTCTCTTTGACCTTTGGATACAACTGGTAATATCTGACGAAAATCACCACCGAGAACAACTATTTTCCATCCAAATGGTTTTTTTTACACTATTTACATTAGTAAATTGCAAAATATTTCTCAACGAATGATCCGCAGCTTCAAAACAATTCCAGTGAGCCATAGGAGCCTCATCCCAAATTATTAGACTTGTTCTTACCATTCATTCACTAAGTTGAGAGCCCTATTTAAATGAGCAAGTTGAATTATTTGATAAATTAATTGGTATTTGAGATCTTGAATAAGCAGTTCGACCACCAAGCAATAATAGGATCATAATTTGGTTTTGAACATAATCAAAATATCAAATTTTCCAAAGATAAGTTTTTCCTATACCACCATGTCCATATACAAAGAAGAAATCACCATTTTCACCATTTACAGATTCAATGATAGAGTCATCTATTCAACATTAAGATTAACAAATAACTTATCATGTTCCTCCTTTAACCCAACTCTATTATAGTCTAACTCCTCTTTTAGCCATCTATTTTTGCTTTACCCAAATAGTAATATATCTGGATATAACATATTTTCAAACTCTCTTAATGATCTTCCATTTCTTACTATCAACGGTTCAATATCACAAAGTGCATAAGTTTTTATCTGTATCTTGGTAAGATGTATGTTTTTACAATGAAAAACTTTTTTTTGGTGATGAATAATGTCTTCAAATAACAACTTCCACTTAACAATCCATAATTTATAAATATCTGCAACCTCACAAAAAATTAATATTGTGACAAACAATTCACGTAGTAGCTTCCCAGATGCCTATTGTGAAGCTTGATTTAGAGTTTCATGCCACTCCTTATCATCATCAAGTAAACCAATGGCATAACATACTGACTAAAAATGGGTACAATACGCTATCTATTGTTCTTATTTCTTCAAAAGATCGACGTCCTTTGACAATATTAAGAAGCATGCATAAATAAAATTATTCACCACTTCAAGGATGTGAGTAATATATTTAGCCTACACATCGTCCTTACTCTCTCATATTTCATTCCTTATCTCTATTATTCCAAACTTATTTACATGGAAAATCCGAATATGTTATATTTCTTGCTTTCTCATACATAGCATTTGCTTTCGTCCATTTAGTAAATTTTGTCTGTAAAATATTTGGTCGATTGAGTACATTATCTAAGTCATTTGAATCTTCAAATATGGTTGACTGCTCATTTCCAAGATGAAAACTCTCCATTGTTGGTTCACGATAATGAATGTCAAACCAAAATATTCTCCAACATGCTTCCGTTGCAAATACATATCTGCAATCTAGATACGATTTGATCTCATCAATATTAGTAACATGTAGTGATCCTGTAGAACCATCTATATGAAGATTTTCTTCCAAAATTACAGTCGCACGGTTTTGTCCTTTATTGATATATTTAAATAAATATTTTATAGATCTTGAATGATTGCACCATTCAACATTTATGTGTACTTGATATTTCACCAACAAGTCCACATTGTAAGGAACAATAAATCTGTTGTCCAACTTAAGACCATTCTTTTCAATATACATATCAAGATCATCTCTTCTCCTATATACTGTAAATCCATATTCATCAATTGACGTCTCCTTACAAAATTTTTTCAAAAAACTTTTGCTACACTTGTTATTAATCATACAACTTGCTTTTGGATTTATAAATCCACATGGACCATGAACCATATATTGCTTCACCGCATCATAAGCGATTTTATCTTTGTCAACATTCGGGATCTCTACTAATATTATTCTGTCTATTTATGTCAGAGTTAGATGCTTGTCATCATAATGTAAAAAAAGCAATATATGTGCATGAGGTAGTCCTCTCTTTTGGTGCTCAATAGTGTACATAACTGTAAAGACACAATATAAATTTAAATAGATGTGCACATATTTATATAGTTGAGGATACTAATTAATATAACAGATGATAAAGGAAGTATTACCAGCAAGCACCCTACCAAAGTGTTGGCCATGTTTTAAGTCATGTAGAAGTTAATTGAGTTTAATTTTAAAAACTCTTGTGACTATATCTGATTAATCTTTTGCTTTTTGTCTAGGGTTCTTAGATAGAAAATTTTCAATCTCTGTCCATTTTGCATTGCATGCGAATGTTATAAATAAATCGGGATAACCTACCCACCTATAAATGGCCATTGCATCTTAATAATTCTCAATCATATATCTTGGGCTTCCTGTGAAACTTAAAGGTAATATAATTTTCTTTCCAGTAAATGCAGGGGTTGTATCTCCTCTCAAAACTGCATTGCTCAAACCACTATATAACTCAACCCTTAATTTATGTTGGTTTCTTCTCACTCACATCAATCAGGTTTTTTCAATATATGTATATGCATCAATAACAAATTGTTAGAATAAACGACTGCCATATATTAATGTGTGTCCTTTTCGTTCACGTTCTTGTAATCTGTATGCATAATATTCCCTCATAGTAATGAATTCTTTCTATCTTGATGTACTTATATCAGTCCTACATAAAATACCAAGCCTAAATCCATCTTCCCCGTATGGAAAAAGAACAAGATACTATAGTGCTATATATGATGGATACAACTCATTAATCATTTTCAATTCACCTTCTTTATATTTGACAATATTATCGCGAAGAGCATCCTCAATACCAATATCACCAATAACAATTGTATCAATCTCATAACAATTGGGCAAATTATGTTCTCTTCCATCTGTTGTTCTTGAACTAATAAGACGTAGTCTCATTCGATAAATATCATCTTCTGAGAAACTATCCCTTACCATATGAAAAACTTTCATGAATTCATTCATTTCATTAAACATCTGGACCAATGCAGTAAGAATTAATGACTCAATAGATTTATTAGAGTTGTTGTGATTCAGTACACTGATTAAATTTTGTACCTCATTCATAGAAGTATAACTGTGCAAATTGAGGATTCAAACCATCTATTGGATATAGGGTTCCAATTTTATGATGATTTTGACCATTAATTCAAAAGATATATGGACTACCTCCATCATTGGTATTCTTATCTACATTTCCACCAATTGAAGTCATAGCAAGAACGACATTATAAGTTGTATTTGTGTTTTGAATCTTTTATAATATTCCCACCTATAGGACTTAACAGTTCTTCTAAGAGAGAAGGTGGCTTCTAAAGTAAAGGTAACACAACCTGACCCTCCATACAACAAAGAAAAAATCTCGATTGAGTGATCATCCTTGATTTTTGAGTTCTCTCTTCATACCATAATATTGCTCCACAATAACCACATTCATAAGATTGAGGACTAAAACTCCAAAGCACTGTGTATTTTCCTAGAACGTAGAAAACAAAATTGAAAATAATCATTAATATTAATCCTATATTAAAAAAATGTGTTATTATACATCAATTATATAATCAATTATGTAATTGAGCCATTTACTTGATGGTTTGGCAATTGTACTATCCTTGCTTCGTTCACCATCAACACACATCATTGCTCCACTTCCTATATTATCCATTATCATTCATCTTCTGCATCGCACAACTATGTCATCATTTATATTGTCACTACTTTGTTCATCATCACGATGCATTCTTGCTCCACTCCTCTTATCATTAATAATTGTTCGTCTTCTACTACTTACTAGTCTAGCATTTTCCATATTTAATTTTTCTGAAGAATAGAAATGGTCATAAAGTAAAAAAAAAAAAAATGAACATAAATACAACAGATAAAGATCAATAGTTTAACTTAACAGTTTAACTTAATGTAAGCAAATTAATTAAATCACGAATAAATGCATGAGAACGATCACCATGAAACAAATGATATGAGATAAACAACAAAGTAACTAAAGATTATAAGTAAGCATACATCCATTAGATAAAAAATAATACAACTAATTAAAAGGAAAAATAATACATGCTCACTCTTCCTCCCTCAAAAGGCTTTATTTGGACATTTCTAGTTTCTTCAAGATATATTTAAAAAAAAAAAAAAACTCTAATATTTTTCTCCTCTAGTCCAAAGGGAGTTGAATAGTTAATTTATTCTTTTATTCTTTTTTTCATCTTCCCCCATTCACCAGTCGCTTTCTTCACATTCACTCCTTATATACAAACCCAAACTCTCTTAGATGAACAACGTTGGCTTAGGGCTATAGTTAATATTCAATCATAATTTGGTTCCGTTTGTTTTCACATAGTCAATTCAAATATTGACTAATCAAGTTTAGTTGTAGTCAAGTCAAATGGTATCTTGGTAATTAGGAGTATTGTAGAACTGCAATTTGTATTAAATCTCTTAGTGCGATATCAGAAGTAGCTATACAATTTCTTTTAAGACATTAATGTTATCTACTAGTTTTTTTATCACTTCATGTTATGTACTAAATTCAGCATTTTTTGGTGAAGAGAGATCTATGTTTCGGCACTTTGCTCAAATTTCTATCATTATGCTTTTGTAACAAAAACTGTTATAGATGGAAGCAATATTGACAATGGGCTGGACAGAACTCATTCTAAGAAAAATTCCGACGAGAAGGTGGGGTTTTTTATTACATGTCATTAGTGGGTTAAACTACAATTGCAAACTCATGCATGTGCTTCTGTAGATCTTCCTATCTTCCACATTCACTCCCTAACCACATCCATCCTTCCCTACCTCCCTCACCTACTATCTTATTCCTTTTACACACACACACACTCTCTCTCTCTCTCTCTCTCCCTTTTTTTTAATCTCAAACACTTCACCTATTAATATTATTACAAGCAACTCTTACCCTCCAAATATGTTACTTCGATGAGTTTCCAACAAATTAAAGTTTTGATCTTGAGGATCCAAACTCCTTAGATACAAATCCAAACTCTCTTAGATACAAACCTAGATACTGCAGAATCTAATCTATCTTTCATACCAATCAAAAAATAAAATAAAGATCATACTTACATTTGCCCACAAAAATGAAGTGAAGATATTCTCACTCACTCCCTAACCACGTCCATCCTTCCCTACCTCCCTCACCTACTATCTTTTATTCCTTTTATTCTCTCTCTCTCTCTCTCTCTCTCTCTCTCTTAAATCCCAAACACTTCACCTACTAATATTATTACTATCAACTCTTAGCCTCCAAATCTGTTACTTCCATGAGTTTCCAAGGAATTAAAGTTTTGATCCTGAGGATCCAAACTTCTTAGATATAAACCCAAACTCTCTTACATACAACCTCATGTCTTGCAATATACTGTAAATGCATGAATCACAAACTCTGTAGGTTTGTACGTAGAAAACCAACATAAGTGCTCAAGAAAACAGGAAATACAGTGGAAACACATGGAGGATCTTCACAGAATATATACATGCAATCATCAATGTCAAAAGCACAACATGCAATTGTATAATTATTTGCGTAAACTATGCAACATAGAAATGAACACACAAACTCTACAAATTTGTACCCAGAAAACCAACATAAGTGGTTAGTAAAATAGGAAACATAGTGGAAACATATGTGGAGAATCTTCACAAAATATATACATGCAATTATCAATGCCGAAAGCACAACATGCAGTTGTATAATTATTTGCATAAACTATGCAACATAGAAATGAACATCTGAACAAAAAACATGTTAATTACATAAAAAATACATGTCATTGCATTGGTTTGGTACAACAAATAATACATCAATTGCCTATTTCTTACTAGATGTGAAGCAATTCAAGAAAAGAAATTGACGCCTTTGCTTGGATTTGATTACTCCTATTCTTAAGATATGGTTGCAAGTAACTAATTTAGAGAGAGAGAGATGGGGGGGGGCGAAGAAAAAAGTGAAACATAGATAACTAATTTTGTAAAATATATATGATTTAAAGAGAGCGGTTTTTTTTTTTCAATCGGTGTCTTTTCACTTGGTACCATCTTAAATGAGAAAAACTTGAGGCTAAACAGGTGTGAAAAACTCTTTCCCACCAGCTAATAACAAACTAACACGTAGGCACTGACTTGCACCCGCATGCATGAGGAAAATGCCCAGCGTATCCCATCTTCAATCTCTCTCTCCCTCTGTCTTCACTCTCCCTCTCCCGCTTGGCCCCCTCTTTTCTCTCCCTCCCATCTGTGATGGACCCCCAGCGGACCCACCCCGAAGTCCTTCCTCTCGAGCCCATTTGCACTCCTCCATGCCGAAGAGAGGCTCCTTTCTCTCCCTCCCATTTGCACTCCTCCACCACCGATGGAAGCCCCAAAAAAAATGACATCCCTCTCCCTCCCCCACCTACGTGTTTTTAATTTTTCATGAAACTCTTGGAATAGAAATGTATATAACTTTTGAGTTACCACACATAAAAGTGAATATCTAGACATGAATATCCATGGCTCCAAAAACATGATGTCGCCTCCAACTTTTAAATATCCTGTGTTGGCTACATTTACCTAAATGACAAGTTATGCAACTCTAGGAACCATAATGCTTTCAGAAGGTAGTAATGTCACCGATCGCAACAACTCTAACGAGAAAACAAGCCCCAAGAAATAAGAAAGGATGGTGTTTGATGATGCCTACAAAAGGAATAAACGATTGAGGATGGTTAAAAAAGCATTCAATGCTAACCTAAATGTCTCCAAACTATTCAAAAGAGTAGCTTGACATGTTAATATCCTCCAATCAAATGTGAGATTTTATTGATCCAAAGCACCAATGAAATTCTATATGGGGAAAGTTGAATGAAAACCTTTTTACTTGACAAGTTAAAAATGCAATTCCACGATTTCAAAACTCATCATTAAAGAGTAGAAAATAGGCAACTCATGTTGCAGGCATCAGCAAACACCATCTATACACGCTAATGTGAATTTTTATTTGAATGTTTCATTTTTTCCCTGGTGCTAAAGTCTGTTGCTATTCTACTTCTTTCTGAAATTAGGAAGAACATTGTCTGACAAGCCAACAGCAGCACGAAGAGCTACTTCTTTCAAAACATCATTGATTTTTTTATTGGAAACTTATAATTAAGTCAAATGAGTACCTGCACCAGGAATACGTCCAATGCATGAACAGGATTGTACCCAGGAGCAATTCTTTGGTAGTAAGGGTTCACTAAGGATGTAAGAGTTTTGGCAACCAGCAATCCGACTGTGGTTTGCATACCAAGAATGGTAGCACCCAATCGAGTGTAGGTGGGGGAGGGAGAGGGAAAGAAAGGAGATGGATATTTTTTTTTTTTTTTGGCTTCCTTCGACAGTGGAGGAGTGCAGATGGGCTCGAGAGGGAGGACTTTGAGGTGGGTATGTCGGGGGTCCATCGCAAGTGGGAGAGAGAAAAGAGAGAGAGAGAGAGAGAGAGAGAGAGAAGAGAGTGAAGAATAGAGGAAGAGAGAGATTGAAGATGGGATACGCTAGGCAGTGAAGAATAAATCACCTACATGTTAGTTTGTTATTGGCTGGTGGGAAAGTGTTTTTCACACCCGTCCGACCCCAAGTTTTTCTCATCTCAAATACATTTCCGATATGAAATTTTCTCATAGAAGGTTGTTTTTTAGTCGGTTATTTTACCATGCACTTGGTGCCCACTTAGTTAACCGGTCGGATGATGTCACTTGAATGGACGCTGTCGAGCTGCTCACTCACACCCAGCTTCACCACTATTAGAAAATTTTTCTTCATTTTGACCCAGAAATATTTCATCCCATCATTAGAAATATTTCATTTCGACCCAGCTTCACGTCGTTTGAATGAGCAATGGGCTGCTTGATCTAGTCGATATTGATGTCGCCTGTCGTTCATGTGCCGAATTCAGTTGACTGGTGTTAGATACTATGGCAGGACCGCTACTAGCCAACCCTAACCTACCCAACTCATCGAAAGGGAAAATGAGGAGAAGAAGTCGCGCTCGAGTTGCTCACTCATACCTTGCTTCACCACCTTTAAACAAATTTTCCTCATTTCAACAATTTTCCTAATTTCAATGTTGTTTGAATGGGTAATAGGAACGTTCGACCTGGTCAACGCCAATGTCGCCTGCCTTTCATGTGCTGGATCAGGTTGAATGGCTTGTAGATGTTGTGGTGGGACTGTTACGGGCTAGCCTTAACTTGCCCAACTCATTGAAATGAAAAAAACAGATAAACAAAAATGAAGATGTCAAAAGAGAAGAAGAAAACAAAAAAAAGGAGAAGGTGAAAAGTGAAATGAAGAAATGAGAAGTGCTATGTGAAAGCACTACATGTTAAGTGCGTCACCCCGCGGGGGCGGGGGGGAGGGAAGGAGGTGCTCATGTGTGAAGCGGTATTAGATGTGGCAAATTTTTTACTGACTAATGCAGTATGGATGCCAAGTCAGGAAATCAAAACTCGGCTTTTATATAATTAAATAGATATGCTTGCATAACCAGTCCTAGTTTCCTAAAATAAAAAACCCAGAATTTTAGGTGTGACATCTATCTAAGGTTCTTTTTGTCAAAATTGTTGTTGGCAGTTGAAACATGATTTGCTTTTTCTCTCATTATCTTTATATGGGCATACTTTCAAGCTTTTTTTTTCTCCTTTGGTAAATTCACAGCTACAAGCCTACAAACATATGTATATGAGATCATCGAGATGAACTTGTTTTAACATTTTAGTATCAAAACTTGGTGTTATCCAGGCTGATGTGTTAGAATATTATATATGTTTTTTTTTTTGTTTTCTTATTTTTGAGTTTTATTTTAATAATTTAGAGGCATAGGTAGGTTGTTTTAATATTATATATGTTTTGCTTTGTTCTATTGTATATATATATATATATATATATATATATATATATATATTTGTTTTGGTATTGATTTGATTTTTATTATATTTCTTTTTCTATATTTTTATATTTAAAATAGATAGAAGGTAGCTTTAGTAGTAATGTTGATGGTATACCTCATATTTCATTGGACATGGAGGAAAACACTAGTCCTTTAGTACCTTCCTCCATGAATATCCAAAACCCCACACCATCCCTCTCCCAAAAGGTAAAAAGAGCCAAGAAAACTACCAACCAACTATTCATGTATGAGATCATTTTACAAGGATTGAGCCTTTTGATCCCATTAAACCTAAAGCCCGATGCAAATATTGCTTGAAACTTTATGGATATCATTATAAAAATGACACTTCATCAATGTCACACCTCCTAAGATTTGTTTGTCAGGATTAACCCATTAGAGAAAAGAAAATCTTGGGAAGGATAAATCATCATTATAGTCTGGAGTTAAGATAGATGGTAAAGGATCTAGTCCTCAAGGATTAGAAAAATACGATCTTGGAAAATTAAGAGCGATGATTGCCAATTTTTTTATCCAGTATGAATTGCCAATCAAGATTATAGAGCATCCAAGATTTGTTGAACTCCTGAGTTATTTAAAACCTAAACACACCTTGACATCCCGAACCACCTTTCAAAATGAACATATTTGTTTATACAATGAGGAGAAGCAAAAGTTGAAAACTTTATTGAGCAGTCAAAGAGTTTATTTGATTATCGATATATGTATTAACATAGATAATATTTGCATCTCATCAAAGGTCACTGCAGAAGAACCTTAGGGAAAACCATAGGAATGTTCTTAGTTACTCTCTCAAGTTGTATAACAGCTTTTTATTCTTTCAGATTCTTGTACAAAACTGTGTATAAATATCACTTGAAATGTAATACAAAGTAATATGGAATTGAGTGAAATATGTGACTCTGATATTGTATCAAAGGTCCAATCCGTGATGACCTTAAGGTATTCCCCTCTCCTTTTATGACTCCATCGTCTTCTATCTGCTCTCTATCAACTTATCTTGGTGAATGCACCACCGCTGCTTGGTGGCATTATCGACTGGGCCATCCTCACCATTCTATCGTCTCCAACATCATGCGCACAAACTGTTCGAAGATTTCCCCACACACTTCTAAATACAATTGCATCGACTGCCCACTTGCCAAAAGCCATCAACTCCCGTTTTCATCTAATTGGGACTCTTCCACGAGGTCATTAGAATTTGTGTGTGCAGATGTTTGGGGCCTAGCTCCTTTTGTTTCTAAATTAGGTTTTAAGTATTATGTAACATTTGATGATCAATTCACTAGGTTCACTTGGTTCTATCCATTAAAATTAAAATACGATGTTCTTCATGTCTACTCAAATTTTTTGCCTTATGTGGAACGTCTTTTCAATACCAAACTTGTTACATTGCAAATTGATGGGAGTGGGGAATTTAAATCCTTCACACTGTATGTCAAAAACTTGGTATTTATCATCAGTTTTCTTATCCACATACCTGTCAACAACATGGACTTGTGCAAAAGAAACATAGGCACATTGTAGAAACTATGCTTGCCCTTATGGCCCATGCCTCTCTTCCATCAATCTCCATTTTTTTCATTAATCTTTTACCATCTCCAACTCTCCAACATAAATCTCCATTTTTTTCAAGTTTATCATCGTCACCCTAACTATCATTTTTTAAAAGTTTTCATTTGTAAATGCTTTCCTAATTTACGCCCTTACCATAAGCCTTCAAGTTTCAATTGGGATGTACTATGTCTTTCATAGTGACATCCATACACCTTACCAAATTGGTAATAATTACCTTGTAGGTAATTGGGGTCACCACTTCTAACTTGGTGAAGTGAGTCCACACAACTGAAGCTTGTTTCTTCCTTAGTGGGCCCATAGGCGTAGGGGTAAGGGTAGGGTAGCTAGCACTAATGCTAGTATTTGAAATTGACTCACTATCCATGGAGTTTACTCACAAATACCTGACATGATGCAAAATTCATATAACATTTTAAGTCATATCGTCATAAACATTACAATTGACTAGGGTTTCATTTTGAAACCAAATGAAACCACAAAACAGTTTGGGGTTTCAGTTTTGAAATTAAAACTGAAACTCCAAAATAGATTTCAGTTTCAAAATTGAAAACTCAAAACAAATTAAAATCCAAAATTGAAACCCCAAATCATATTATGTTAGGGGTTTCAATACGAGTCACAAACCTAATTTAGGGTTGGACAGTGCTAGAGCCACCGATAGTGGCTCCCGACACTTCCCACCGAGAATGCTAAATGCCTCTTTTATTTTAATCTTTTTTTTCATGAATTTTTTTTTTTAAGTTTAATGAATTTTTTTTATATTCTTAAACTTTTAAAAAAAAAACAATTCACAATATTATTATTAAAAAAATACTTACTTAATCACTAAGTAAAAAGAGAAAAAGAAAAAGGGTATCGAGAGAAATGCTTGGGACCCTAAAATAATTTAGGATTTTAGGGTTTCAATAAAAAAATCCTAAAATAAATTAGGATTTAAATTGAAACATTAAACTAATTTGACAACCTAAAATATCTAGGTGTTCTGTCCAAACTCCTAAAATAATTTAGGGTTTTTTATTAAAACTTTATATTAACATACACAAATCACAATCCAATACACACAAATCACAGTTCAATCTCCACAACACACAAAGCACAATCACATCCTCCAAATCCATTGATCAATCCCATCCTCCATAGTCCAATCCATTAAAAAACTAAAAATAAAAAATTCTAAAGGGGTTTCAAGATATTGACCGAGGTCTATAGAAAGCACAAAAATTCAAGAGGTGCTTAGAGACAACGTAAGCTGCAAACGATGATGGCAGCTTAGAATTGAAATGGGATGGGTGACGGTGTGAAGGGGCAAGAGAGAGAAGAGGGTTGAGAGATTAAAGAGTGAAAAAGGGTAGAGTGTTGAGTGGGTCTCAACACCGAGTGCGAGTTTTGGGATATTTTTTAAATGATGTCGTTTTAATATAAGTATATACATATACTTATATATCTAGTATATACATATACTAGATGAAAGCAACGTGCAATACACGTTTGTTGGTCCAAATGCTGTCGTTACCTCTTTAGTGTTTAATTTTGATTGCAACAGTTAAAATATCTAAATATGCAAATATGAAATATTAATTTATTGATAATTAATTTAAAATAAAATTATAATTAAATTATCTATTTCTTTGATCCATCATTTATAAGCCTCTAAATCCATGAATGAGATGATCACATATTTTGGTACCTCTATTTGCTCTTCATTTTGTGGAACATCTTATATTATTGTTCTTGAGTTCATATTCCATTGATATTGATATTGATATTCTCCAATTTTGTACTTTGGATCTACTGGTTTGACATGTGCATTGCTGATATAATACGATTGTAAAATATTTAAAGTGTTGTCTTTTGAGTCAATATCAATTCCAAACATTACTGCACTCAATTTCCTTGGAACAATAATAAAAATAATTGTGATAAATAGTGTATTATATAAAATTATGAGAATTATTTTACCAAAATAATTTTTTATTTTTATTTTTATTTTATTTTACTCTATCTTCTATCCAAAAACGCATAGTTCAATACAAATAAAAGCGACATATTAAAAGCATAAACCATGCCGTTTTAAGGCTACATCAGTTAACTCTAAAAGAAAAAAGGCTCAGTACCCCATTTATTCATTTTTCTCCAAACTGCATAGTTCCACCCACAAATAATATCCCTTCATTTTACGCTGCCTCTGCACTTCATTTTCACGAACTCCCATCTTTTTCCTATTTCCATCGTCGACCCCTTGAGCACCTTGACATATTCACTTTTGAAATTGAGTCTCCAACTGATCATCTGTTGATCTCCTCAATCGATCGATCACCAATACTGATACTATTTTCTCAACCCAACACAGATGATCAACATCAATTGATTGCGCACAGGTTAGTGATCATGATCATCATCTCTCTTGTATCTCCGTCAATCCCTATTCTTCCCTTTTACTTCTTCCGGCCTCTCACTACCGTTATGCTTCAAAAACCATTTCGTATTCCACTTTAATTTAGAGCTAGCCTTCGAAAAATGCTAAGGGTCAGATTTGTTTTGGGGCTAACTCGCTACTGGGAAACCATTGTTTGGGGCTACAAAAGTGGTTTTGGTAAGAGCTTTTGGAAGTACAAGTACAAGAGAGAGAGAGAGAGAGAGATTTTGAGAGCAGGAAATGGAGAAGTGCATTAAAGGAAGGAGAAAGGGCCTCGGAGAAGATGGAGAAAAATGTTGCAGCTTGCAAGCAGTAATTGCCGAGCGTATTGAGAGGGTGCAATTGCAATTAATGGAGGGAGAATGGTGTAATTTCCCTGAGAGATATACGCCCGTTACATTCATAGTACATGAACGGATTTAGATGAACCGCATTAATTTTAACGGAAAATAATAAAAATCGTTAAAATAACAATTTCTGTTTGATAGTACTTTTTATATATAAATAGAAAGATATACAACTTATATACATGGGGACCAGACAGGGGAAATAAGGGCAAGCATGGGCCCAGCCCGCCTCTAGCTCCTGCTAGGTGCACAATTGCTAGTAGATACCCCGTTGTCCGCATATGATCGATGGGCCCTCACTTAGCCCAAGCGGCGATCGGACGACTGAGGGAGGGTAGGTGGTGTGCGAAGTCCTACTGCCCACCACTAAAATTTGTAACGGTTGAATGACTTAATAAAATGTTATGGTACAAATGAATGAGCCTATTGTAATGCAAAGACCAGCCCATTGGTTGTAACAGTGATACCCATTCATTGGACTGGATTCTTAGCCCATGGCCACGAGCAAAATCAAGGTCTCACAAGGATCTCTAACCTTAACAGCACAATGGTGTAATACTATGTAATGACCAATGAAAGTGGTAACAGTTAAACGCATATAATAAAATATTGTAGAATTGTTTAGCTCTTTACAAGGAAACGTACAACGTGAAGCAAATGTTTTTAAATGACTAAAGGAAAGTATTTAATGTCTCTTGGAATGTTTTTACTTACAATATGTATGGGAATGAAGGATCTTTGGCTAAAAGCCTATCTTAATATGCGAATAGGAAGAAGTAATGTTAATTGAGTGTTTGACTTATTTTAGTTTTATATATGCCCCACCTATAAATAAAGTAAAGGATGAAACTACTGGATGGACATGGCTTAAGGTGTATGTGACAAAAACCTATACCCATTTTATCTAATTAGTAACTTATGAATTTATAATTTTATTTTAATGAATATCACTGCAAACTCTTTTTTAATTTTTAAAACGTACTTGAATTTATAAATTCTTTTATACTTTGGTGCACATTTAAGTCGGATAAATAGAGAATTCAATAGAGCTTTTCTAACGGTTAAAAAAATCTGAAAGTTTCTTGCATATATGTGAGAGCCAAAAGATTTTCTAGGCAAAAATTTCATGTACAGTAACTTTTGTGTAATTTTTGCACACTCCACTAATGTGATTGGCCACATCACTTTTTTTTTTAATATAACATAACTGTTTTGGTCAATCACATTAATAAAGTATGCAAGAAATATACAAAAGTGACTGTATATAGTAGCTTTTCTAGATGGTTGTAAAACGATGAAAACTTTAGAAAGTGTTTCCAGCTTTTAACACCCCCCCTCGACAATGGCTCCTCTCATTGAGTAGTTACATTGACTTGCTAATTCGTTCATGTCTTGATCATCTTCATTTCTCCTTTTTGTGACTCTTGATCTTCTATCTTTCTCTATATTGTCGCTTTCTTCAATAATGGCTGCACGTTGTCTACTTGACCTTACTTCGTGGTAAAGATCCACTTTCCACCGTCTCTCTGTTTTGTGTTCTATTTACTCTTGTTTGCCATGGCCTGCTACTCTTTCTCAAATGTTAGAAGAATCAGGTTCTTGCTCACTTTCAGTTTCACCAAGGGTACATGTTTCAGTTCCTCCATAACTTTAGAACCTGGATTGTACACTATCTCTTGGCTCCCCTGATTTATCCCTGATAATTTTAGAAGCCGCCAATTTGACTAAGGTAACTACCAAGATGATGCTTCACCAAACACTACCTTTCTAGAAACATAACAATAAATAGGTGGATGGGTCACAACATCTCCACCCTTTTCTTTTCTCATCGTATCCCAGAAAAAAATGGATCAAGTCATCTTCTTTTCAGATTTACTCCGTAGATCATCAGGTAAGAATGCGTTACATATACTGCCAAAGACTCTGAAGTGACCCATTTTAGTCTAAAGCTCCATAGTTATTGGTAAGGTCAGAGAAATCTAAACCTTCCTGTGACAGTCTGTTATTCATGTAGGCCGTTGTCCTCATGCATTCTGCCAAAAACCACTGACGGCCGCCATGCAAAGCAAAATAGGGTAAGGAAACACTGGCCAAAGTGAAGCTATTGGCATTCTGATCATAAGAAACTGGAAAAGAAAATCAGAGGAAGCAACGTCATATGGAGCTATTGTCCACCCATACATATTTGGGAAAAGTTCCAAGTTTAATATAATACTGCATCTGCAGGTATTGCATTAACATATTGATGAAATTCACAGATTTCCAACAGTCTAGAGAATCGTCAGAAATTGGAGGAGTCCCTCAGCCTATCTAAGCTGTTTTCTTTCTTCCACGAGTGACCACACTTGCAAACCACCATGCCTAGCACTTTCTTCCTTCCCCTTTGTATATTAAGAATCCTATGAAGAAAAAAAAACATATCAACACATACGAAACCAATTGCTTACCACTTGCAGGCCCTGGAGAGGAGAGAAGAGAGAGAAGGGGGGGGGGGGGGGGGGGGGGGGGGGGGAGAGAGAGAGAGAGAGCATTAGTAAACAAGTGTAGCCACACCTCACAGTGGAATCTGCATGTGGGACATCAAATTTCAATACCACGTTTCCCCTCTTCAGTTTGAACTACTACAGCTCCCTGCTAGAATATGGCAGTGAACTTCAAATTGCCAGTTACAGGTCCTCAAGCTCTTGGTTATCAATAATTCTTCATCTGGATACATCAGACTGAATTGAAAAAATAGTTAATCTACATAAGCATTTTATAATACTCGCAAACCCTGTTCAAGTCCCCCTTTCAACATAACAAAACAAACCATGACTTGCTTGTTGATGTGTAAAGTTTTTCAATTTACGTGACTATCTAAGCCAATTGATCAAATAACAGATACGAAATTGCTTTCACAACATAGACATACCCTATTAATAGCCATCAAACAAATGGAGTAATGTTAAATTCCAGTTAAATACAAACCATCAAATAAGACAAGTCCCAACTTCTAGACCCAAGTTCATAGCGATTACATGTATTTCCCAATGCACTTTGTGGGACAGGTCGTAGGGAGTAAACTTTAGTAAGATTGAACAGTGTTAGGTATCTTGTAAACAAAACAAGATACCATCAACATTAAATATCAGAGAAATAATAAATTTGGATAATTCTCGAAAGAAAACTAAGGCCTCGTTTGTTTTTAGAGATAAGATGAGATAAGTTGAATAAAATATTATTTGAATATATTATTTTTATATTGGGATTTGAAAAAGTTGTATTGGGATTTGAAAAAGTTGAATTATTTATTTTATTTTGTATTGGAATTTGAAAAAGTTGTAATGATTAAAATGAGATGAGATGAGATAAGAGTTTTGTAAAAGTGAACAAGGCAGTGTTCAACTTTTTTTTGTATTTTTATTTATGTTTAAGTAAATAAAGTAGGACACTCACGGTGAAACAAGTACAGCGACACATGATTATCAACAAGAGGTCGAAAAAAAATTATTAATTCAAAAGTGCTACATACCATCGCTTCTTTCCATTTCATAAATAATATAGGCAACAGTGCCTTGTTATTCCAGCCAAACTCACAACAAAATATAAGAGATGAATTACATTGGTTTACACTCAAAAATATTTATACTAGACTAAGATTACCATATTTCATAGATAATATTTGAGCAGAAACAATAAAGATCTTTTAGTTAAACTTAGCTCCTTTTTTAAAGATCTTTTACTATTTCATAAATTTTGTGTAATATTTTCTTTAAGTTCATGGATCAGGTCTTTTTTTGTGAAAAGTTTTTTTTTATCAAAAGCCAATGCTCAAGGTTTTAATGAACATCCTGGAGGATAGAAATGTGTACATAAAAGGTGAGATATGAAAGCTCTGTGATTATATTAACTTGTCATTCTCATGCGTGACTTTTATCCATGTATTTTAGTGTTTTGGGCATTTGATTCAAGCAGATTAGCCTTAAAGTGCTGTATTCAACCCCATAAAATGCTTTGCACAGGAGCCATTTATAGTTTCTTGCATGCTAATCAAAGAGATTTACAGACTACAGGAGCCCCTCCCATGATAACTTTAGCGGGCATTTTGATTCTTTAAAGTTTTATAGCATAAACGTAACACAAAAATGGGACCTCCACAAGACTCAAAATGATCCAAAAGCATTCAATTCAATCCCCAAAAGAATTCTTAGCTCATCCATTGAAAAGATGAAAGTGATTACCAGTTGGATCTTAACCATCTGAAAAATTAGATCCGGTTTGATGAGTGAGCTTCTGAGTTTCTTCCAACAATTTGAAGAAATTAGATAGAATGGTCAAATCATTGTGTGTTTCTCTCTCAACTAACCACTCCTCCTTAAGTTGAATATCAACGTCCCTGCATAAAAGAGTGATTCAGGTAATGAGATACTAATGATGATTCAGGAGGAAGCAAAGGGAATAAGGGGACTATAATTGAAGCATTTTATATGGTAAAGGCTCCAGGAAACAAAATTTCTCACAAGAAAAAGGCGAGGGAAAGATATAAAAAACAAACCATGTTACCTCTTAAGGGCAAGAACCTCATAATTCCTTCTCAGGTAATCAGCATACTTTGTAAGGGCTTCTTGTGCATACTTTTTACCCACAGTTCTCACTGCAGCAGCATTTAATAAATTTTCCAATGAACCATGCTTTTTTAAAAGCTTTAGGGCAGTCTTTCGACCAAATCCAGGAGCCATATGTTGGATCCCAGGAACTCCATCAACCTCATCACCCACAATGCATCCTACGCAGAAGCAGCTTTAGCTAGATGATAAAGAGAAGATAAAACACATTTTACCAGCAGTTTCAAATAACCGCAAGTGTGATCACTCTTATTAGATTATGCAAGTGATATATTTGATCTCTATTTTTATTGGATGCAATTCAAATAGCGAAGACAGTTTAGAAAGAGGAAAAAAAGGTACAAATCTAATCCTCCTAAAGTTTTTCCTTGTTTCTATAATACTTTACTTCAATACACACTAGAAGAATTCCAAACTCTAGGTTTTTGTATCATACCCGAGTGCCTACAATTTGGAGTTTTTGAAATTAGGTTTCCTATTTTCTGGTTTGTGTCATACTCGTACCTGAGTGCCCAAGTTTCCAGCATATTAGACTTTTAGGGTTTTTGCTCTTTTTTTTTTTTCTTTTTTCTTTTTTATGTCGGGGAACCTTTCCAAGGCAAGGCCCTTCGGACCCACTTCAGCAGAGTAAACCCCGGTCCCGTGGGCCGTGTACTTGGATTGAGCCCCCTTGAGCTTTCAATAAAATCTTGCATAATATATCCACGTATACTTCTTGTGTACTTGGGCTTAACCTATTTACTTGATCAATAAAATCTTATTTACCTATCAAAAATAAAAATAAAATTTTATATAACATAAAAAAACTTTAAAAAAAAATCTAACTTTTCAATTCCAGCTACTCTTGGACTGTTTTAAGGTGTTAATCGATGTATTAAGTGCCGATTTGTCCTATATATATATATATATACTTTTTATAAGTAACTGATTTGTCATATATATGGAAAGTCAAAGTCTGTTTGAACAGAATTTACTTCCAGTAGGACTGGTATAGAACTAGGAAAACTGCCTAATATAGGAATCCGATTCATTCCAAAAATGTAGGACCATAAAATTTCTAAATTAAGGATAACACGATCTACAACTAACTTAGGAAGTCACCAGTTGCCTCAATTGGAAACAGACAAAAGGAGATTCCTAGAAGTGCTACAAACCCAATTTTTGTCAGCCTTAATGTAGCCCAAGAAAACCCAAACTGTTTCTATGCAAAGGACCCTAAATCCCGTTACTTCAACTTAGCCATAATTCTCCCTTGATACTGCCCTTGTTCAGCTCCTAAAACTCAAAAAGCATTTCATAAAATAAATCCAATCTATTGGCCTCCCTTTGGTAATTTAGGTGAGTTTTCCTCAAGTTTTCTCAATTATTTTCATCAAAATTCAGGTTTAGATACCTAATGACCCTCTAATGTATTTCTATATTTATCTTGAATGGTTTGTCATAAAAATCAGTGCAGGATCCAATCTTGAGTACTATAATTCATAAAGAAATTAATACATAGCCACTGCATGTTGAATAAATTCAAGGTTTTCTTCACTTTTGAATGAAATAATCCCAGAGTTCATTCTAGTAGTGAAAAAAGTACACTAACCCTATGTTTTTCCCACTAACTTGACATCTCAATGGCACATCTTTCAAGTCCAAAAGGGTTCCTAGGGTCTGCACTCCATTGTGCAACCTACAAACTGAATTTAATGCAAGTCTTTTGAAGCAATCGCCTAGAACTCTAAAATTCATATATTTTTCCACATCTACCCTAGTCCTCATTGTTTTTCATGCCAAAACTCAGGATCATAAGGCTAGATAGTGCAAGAGGCTGATAATCAAGGAAAAACACGTGGACACTGTAACTTGATTTTCCCCAAGTAAATGGCTAAAAGGCCCTAGGTATGAACTTGATTAGGCTTGTTTGTGGTTCTTGAATAATTATCCTACGACAGATTGTAATTAGAAGAAATACTTTTTAGCGTTTTTTGAATTTCTATAATTGCTGTCCATAGTCAGCAAAGCTATTTCCTTGCACGATTTGGTTTGAAAAATATGTTTAAAGAGAATATTTATATAATACATGCATGATTCATTTAATTATTAAGCATCAATGTGTAGGAGGTTCAATTTCACTGGTAGTTTCATAAACTTGTGTCTCAGCCCCAGCTGTCCATAAAGGCTGTTGTAGGGCTTTCCTAGGAACAAGAAGTCCTTAAGACCATGGCTTTAGCCCTTGATGAGTCGCCTTTTCAATGAAACTTCTAGGAAGCTACAATGAACCATCCAAAAGAGAATCCAACTTATTCTTTAACAGCAAAATGTAAATCTACTCATAGGTGAGTCTTTCTCTTTACCATTGACCTCATTGTTGGGAGCATATAAAAGAAATGCTCTGTGAGATATTGCTGCATAACCATTGTCCAAATAATCATCTTGCAAATGTTCTCACAATTGACTGCTATCTCCATTACCGTCTCTAGAACATCCTTGGTGAACAGAAATAACAAAGTTTCAAACAAAACCAGAGAACACCATAAGCAACATAAGATCTTTCAAAAGAGGTAAAGCCACACTAAACAAGAATATATAAGCAAAGAATACTCTCAAGGATGGCATACATCAATCTGCCTCAAATGGAATGATCAATTGTACAAATTTGTTGGGAGAAAACATTTCAATGTCTATCAAAATAAAACCAAACAGAGAACTTCAGTAGATAATGGATAATACAATCTTCACATGAATTGCACCTCATACTTACTAAGGCTCAAATCACAGCGTGGCTCACAATCATACTGAGCAATGTAGTGCTTTATGGTGTAAAAGGACCATCGGTCTAACTCGTCTAAAGGCATAACAATTTGAACATCTTCTGAAATCAGTTGCTTAAAGTCTTTATCAGGAGAGGCAATTACCACCCGATAGCCTTTTTGTAGAACTTGTCCAACGAGTGTAGCTACAACATCATCTGCTTCATAGCCTTTAATTTTTATGACCTGCTCGATTATGTTTGTAACAGTAAAAATACAAACAACATATATCCATAAAATTGTGTACATGGACTTCACCTATACATTCGTTTCTAATAAAATTTCTTCTTACTTATAAAAAAGAACATATATCCATAAAAAATCTGATATCTGTCTTTTTCCTAAGAAAGAAATCTAACAATATATGAGATAATATTCAAAATTTTCTGGTCCACTTAAACATGCAAATCCCACATTGGGAAAAGGAATAGCTCACATACGGTGCATAAGTTATAAAGGTAGTCATAGATGCTAAACCCCAAACTGAGCACTTACTAGGTGAAACTGGGATTTATAAGTGATTTTAGGGTATGTTTGGATGTAAAATGCTGGAAAGTTTTTAATTAATAGTTAAGAAATTAAGAAGAGATGAAATTTTTATAGGTTTTTGTGTAAATGTGGGTCCCACATTTTGACACCAACCAGCATTTTTACAATGCATAATCCCCCATCCCAACCGAATGGACTTCCATAATCCCACCCCAAACACCCCTTTTATTTCATTAGTACGCCAATTCCCTCACATCCTTCCAAATTTAGCACCTACAATCTGTCTCCACAATGCATTATTCTCTTTGTTGTACCTCCAAAGCCACTTCCCAAGGAGGGCTTTATTAAAAAGCTTTAAATTCCGCACGCCCAAACCTCCACAAGACACCGGGGCACAAACCTTATTCCAACTCACCAAGTGATATTTTTGTTCCTCCCCAATACCATCCCATAAGAAATTTCTAAAAATCCTCTCAATTCTTTTTACAACCCCCACTGGAATAGGGAAAAGAGAGAGGAAATAAGTGGGTAAATTAGAGAGAAAATAAAAATTTTAAATTAATTTTCATTTGTATTAAAATAATATATCTTAAAGAAAAGATGAAATAAATTGAGATGAGGAGTTTTGTATGTTTCGGAAGAAGTTAAGAAATTTTTTTTAATGTAGATGAAATTCTATGCTACTGTAGATGACTTTCACCTGCATCCAAACATGGGCTTAATACCTGACAAGCTCAACCCATTCTCCCATTCAGCCCTTAAACAGGCAACTGATTTTCACTTTCTTTGCTTTATGTTGATGCTAAAACTTGATCTTTTGGTTCGTAGAAGCTCATATTGTTGAAAATAAAAAAAGTTGATACGCTCTATCAAGTCCTTAACATTTTTGCTATGTGCTGCTGCTTTCTGTTCCTTATTTTCCTCATCCCAAAGTTCCGAAGGTATGTCTGTCAGGGTCCAGCTCAGGAGCAATGCTCTTTAAGGCTTACTTCTGTTCTAAGGCCATACCATCATGTTTTCCTAATGCACATCCCATCAAGTATCAGTCACTCACATGTACAACTCAACTCAACTCAAACCCCCTATATATGTCTATCCTAGCCTTCCAGCACCATATTAATCTCCCAAGAACCATTTTAAATTCCTTTATTTTCTTATGAATAAAATTTCTTGATTACCACTAAAAAAAAATCCTTTATTTGCTGAGGGACCTCCAGCAAAGAAGAAACCAGTTTTCTTTAAACCATCACCCGACTGCCACCACCTTTTGTAATCTAAAGCATTTACCAAGGCTTCCTATGCCAATAAGATTCAAGAACTACATGTAGTCAGAATCATTGTAAGATTTGAGTTCCATCTTTTGTGTTCTTTCTTGCACTTGTAAATGATCATCACTCCAATTACTAATTTCAAAAGATGGTTTCAAGTAGGAGTTTCACAAACTACAAATTTTCAAGTTTATTTAGCTATCAGCAAATGTGGTCTATCTAAAACCCATACAGACAACAAAGACAGCAGTTGTTATCAATTAGAAATTCTCTAGAAGCACATTCCTTTTGAAGTTGTTGAAGCATGTTAGAATTGGCGAACATTCCTTACAAAAAGCTAGTTCAGATATATTAGACTATCAAGCATATTCATGAAATTTACATAGCATGAAAAAATAGTCATAAAGAAGATTCACCCACTGGAACATTGCATTTTCCAAGTACATCAGTGATGATTCCATGCGACCTTCCAACATGGCCCCTTGAAAATCTTTGTGAAGCTGGAAATTGTCTTACCAATTTCCTCCTGTGTGCTTTATAGGAAGGTAATAGCTGTCTGCGATGCTCGCTGCCCCCTTCTCCATCAAGAACCTGAACCACATATTTTATCAAGTACAAACACAAATCAGCCTACATTCTTTTTCTATCTTTTGGGCAAGAATTCATCACCATCTCAGAGAACAACCACAGTATCCTAACATCTAACTTTAGAGTGACAGACAAGATCAAGAACATTTTTTATAGGTATTTCTTAATGACAAGGTCAAGAACATAGAAGAGACAGAATTGGAATTCTAAATCTTGTAAATAATACAAACATGAAAATATTCCACATATACATCAGGCAACAGTTAAGTGCTGACAATCAGGATACCAGCTTCAATACCAACATATCTACTGTGAGATATACTCAACTGTCACGACCTACAAAAGAAAACAGGGAAACAAAAGTTGACATTGAAAATTCAGCAGCATCACTATTATCTAATACTTAGTGAGAGAATGAACTAGAACCCTATATACAGATGCTAACACATATTTGAATCCAATAAGTGACAGGCAACAGACTAATCAGGAAGAAAGAATTTTAGGTGCCTGGGGCCACCGTAAAGCAAATCCATTGTCCTTGATAGGATATATAGCTCATCCTTATTTGATGAAACTGATAAACGTATCCTAATAAAGTGATATTCTTATTCTCTTTACTTGTAGTCTTATGTTGTTGGTATCCTAGATGATCTAGATGAAGGAGCTGCCAACTTTTCACTTCAAAAACAAAAGGAATTACAGGTTTGCAAAAAGTGACACACAGGATGCAGCGGAAATAGTAAAAATCCTGAAATAATGAGAAACAGGCTCGAATCTTGAGCTCTATTTTAATCAAAATTATACAGTTAACTGTGACCATAATTGGAAGATCATTGAAGTAAAATTTGACATGATCTAAGACGTTACTTCCTTTTTCAGCGATTAAAATACAGTTAATATGCCACCTGGAGGCAGATGAACATTTGCAAAATAAGATTAATACCTTCGTTGTGCCATCAAAAAATTGAAGCTCACAACTAAAATGTTCCAGCAGAAATGCATTCTGTCTATGTACGTATGTAAGTGTGCACGCTGCGAACATACGTATCACGGTCCAAGTACAAAGTATATGTAAATTGCCATCTGTATCTGTGTATGTGTGTGTGCACACTAGAGGAGATTCATATAATAACAGGCTTAGATATTAAAGAAAAGAGCTTACGGCAATGACAGGGTCGCTAAGGCTGACTTGAGAGAAGAAAAGAGAGACCCAACGACCAAACGAACGTAAGCTAGGCGTGCTTCCCGCATAGCAGAGAGGATTCACGTCCAAGAAGAACACCCTCTTCTTGCCTGTCTTCTTCGCTTCGCTTTCGGGTACAAATTGCCCATCAGCTGCTTGATTAAACGACCCAGAAACGGAAGCAGGAGGAGTGATAGCACCATGCGTCGCTGCTTCTGTTTTCCTCGTTTTCGCAATTGGTACTGCCGCTGTTTCGAATTTGAGAGTCCTATACGAGAAACAAACTCGTGGTGGTGGGCTGGGAGGGAGAGGAGGATGGATGTGAACATGGGTAAACATCGCAATCTGCACCATCTTCGAACGACACGCCCAGCTGATGTCTTTATGCAGCACCTCCTCAATTGGGAGCTGGAACCTCGTAGGGGTAGATACAGGCCTAGGCTGGGAGCAGCTCGGCCTAGCCCAGGCCGAGTTGCCGCTGCCTGCAGGCCCATCTTTTATATTCCAACAAATAGGAAATTTTTTAAAACAAAATTGTGGAATGTCTATTAAAAATTCTACAAGTAATCACTTTTGCATAATTTTCTACGCATTTTATTGATGTGGTAGGTGAGTATTAAAAAAATTAATACAGTCAATCACATCAGTGAAGTACACAAAAAATATTCAAAAATGACTGTATGTAACATTACTCAATGCCTAAAATACTAAAAGAACGGTCATTATAATTTTTCGGAATTTAGTATACCTTAATATTGAAATTTCTACTCTCTATATTTTCGATTTTTATTAAATTAAGCCCATTCATGAGTGTATTGTTAATATTATGTTAAAATGTTACTATTCCAAGTGTTCGAGATTGAATTTTTTTTTTTTTTAAGCAAGAAGGGGATGCGGGGGTGATCAGCATAGTAATCCTCTTTGAGCATAATCATAGGAGCACCTTCTCGCTACTAAATGTTCAGTTTGAGCCATGAAATACCAATTCGAGAACTATAATAATTGAAGAGAAGTGTTACAGCTACAAAAAGATTTTATCAAAATAGATTCATAAACTAACATAATTTCATATAATCTGTTAAATCTACTCTAACACAAATGATAAAGTATCTCATGTCGCTGGTGCGATTGGCCACTACAAGAAAATTCACCTTTTACAGTGCCAAAAATCACCGCAAAAGACCCCAAAATTGCTAAAAATATATTTTCAATGATTTTTACTGCGCCGAACATTAGTCACAATTGTCTACTTACTTATAAATAAATCCAGAATAGTAAAAAATCGTTGCAAATATTCAAGCATTGCCAGCAATTTTCCCCGCTGTAAATAGAAAAAAAATCGCCACAATTACGCTTCAATGTTAGTTGTAAACCGCTGAGAAAAGTATTTGCAGTATCATAAAATTGTCAAAAATAACATGAAATAAACTACAAATAAATGTTCATTATTTGCAGCCATTTTAGACAATGTTGCATATATTTATGAGTATCTCCAGCGTTTAGAAATACGCTGGAAATAATATTATTCGCAACGTTTTAAAATGCTGGAAATACAAGGGTTAAATCATGTTAAGTTAGCATTCTCAGCGGTAAGTAATGTGTTGGAAATAATTTTCTAATTTCAAAGTTTTTTTTTCTAGCAATGATCATGGCGTCACATATGGTCTTTTTATTAACTTCCCAGTGCGCAAATTTCAATTTCTTTTGGATACCTAATTCAAATCCTGCTCCATTCACTTACAATATTCTCAAATACTACAATACAACATATGTATGCTAAACTAAAAATTCCATTCATCCAAATACTTGGCATTTAACAACCATAACATTTTTTAATAGTATAAATTCAATCATCTAATACAATATTGTACTGATTCTTTTAATGATCAATACACCGGCATGGTGCATTAATGGAAGGTAATTAAGTACTATAAATCAAAGCAACTAATGTATCTTACAAGCATAAATATGGATATTTTCTCCAACGATATCTCTCAATAAACACACAATGGTCAGGAGGTTCAGATGCTATGGAAGTGGAGATCATTTTGGATGAAACATTGGTGGCTAGAACATCCACAACTTTGCCGCTGTTTGGAACATCCACCCCTTCAATTAGTGTTGTGCAAACAAAGATCCAGCTGTTTGGAACATAAATAATTTTTTAACACATGAAACAATCTTGTAATATCTAGGTTGTACCTACCCATGGGTTGTGCTACTTGAAAAATGCTTAGGTTGTATCTAGGAGACAACCTAGGTATTATTGGCTTGGCCTCGGGATTTAGGGTTTTTTCTATCTTTTTGTCTTTTTAATTATTCTTTTCTTTCTAATTTTTAATTTCTTATGTGAATACATGGCACTTAATAATTGATGCTGACTTGAAATTTCAACCCGTTATGAATTCAAGATTTAGTTCCTCTCCCTTTAAGAATGTCAAGGGATCTAATCTTCATATCATCATTTTACTTTGAACACTAAAATGGTTTATATGATTTGTTCAATGTAAAAAATGAAAAAATAATATATATATATATATATTTTTAAAATATGGATAACGCGATATTTTCTTCTCATCACAAAAATGTATATAATTAAAGTTTGTTGTATACACATTAATTTTTAAAGACATAATATTTTATGATAACACGACTGTTACTTGTTAAGAGAATCAACTATGATCTATCACCCCATCTAGTGATTATAGGGTAGGTGAACTATATAGAAAACACCACTAGGTTAATATCACTACAATGATCGATTGTTCAATGAGAAATAGTAGTTGCAGTTATAGTAGATAAAAGTATCGTGCACTCTTTTTGAAAAGAGTGAGTAAACTTGGGATATACATGAAAATTCATTTTTTAATGGTGGACTCCAATCTTTTCAAAATGAGTACGCGAGACTTAAACACCTTAAAATTATATCTGTAAGGATGAAACCCTAGAGAAAGACAAAGGGTCAAAACCCTAGCAAATGAAGAATCTAGAAGTCTAAATGGGAAAAAGTCCTGTAAATGTATTATTCACCCTTTAGTCAATAATAGTCAAAAAAATACAAGTTAAGTGTAAAACAAAGTATTTATACTATGTACACATAAACATTAGTTTACAGACACGTGTATGAAAATGTAAAATATAAAATATATATACGTATACCATGCTTTAAGATGGAGAATATATGGAATGCACTCCCATCTTGGTGATTAATTTTTGAAACTGTTTAAGACAAAGAGGTTTTGTCAACACATCAGCAACTTGATGATGGGAAGCAACTAAAATGTATTGGTCACACTAGCCTGAATTTTTTCATGGATGAAGTAACAATCGCGTTCATTGTATTTTGTTCTTTCATGGAAGACTAGATTGGCAGCAATGTGCAAAGCAACCTGACTATCACAGATATTGAGCACTATGAGTATCTGAGATACCAAAATCAAAAAGTAATGTAAGAAACTATATAATTTCACAAGTAGTGGATGCCATCAAACGATATTCAACTTCTGCTGAAGAATGAGAAACACTAGACTGTCTCTTGGTCTTTCAGGAAACCAAAGAATTCACAAGAAAAACACAATAACCACTTATAGATCAACGTCTATTAGGACATGAAACCCAATTTGAATAAGAAAAAGCTTTAAAGGACAAGGAATTAGCATTTGGAAAAAAGAGACCATGGCCAGGGGTGCTCTCAATATATTGTAAAATTCTATAAGCTACTGTGTGATAAGGCTGCTTGAGCTGATCCATATATTAACTGAGGCGATGCACAAAATAGGACAAATCTAGTCTTGTTAATGTAAGGTAGAGAAGTCTGCCAACTAGTTTACGAAAGACTGTCATATTTGATATGTGTCAAAGGAGAGGAAGAAGAAGAACCTGGTAAAGGATCTGATTAAGAGTGAGTAGAAGAAGAAAAATTACAGTCAAAGTTCTGCAAGCAACCAGGGATCCTTCTTATTTTGGTGGATCTTTAAGAAGTGTGAGGATTTATAGTGGAGGTGGCAGCAAGATTCATAGCAAGTGGAGGGTCAGTGTGAGAAGAATGATTAGAAGGAAGAGAAATGGAGTGTTCTAATGAAGGTGGATAATTAGAAGAATTATTAGAAGAAGGCACTGTTAAAAACACAGGAAAAGAATCTACTATTGAAGATGTACAAGGAAACATTTTATTAGAAGAGGAAGAAGAAAAATATTTGAAAATGAAAGGAAAAATATATTCATGAAAAACAACATGTCTAGAAACAAAACAATGACTTGTGTTGAGATCAAGAAGTTTATATCCTTTGATTCCAAAGGAATAACCAAGAAAAACACAAGCACGAGCTTTAGGATCAAATTTGGTTCTAAATCTTTGCAAAGTTGAAGCAAAGCATAAGCAACTAAAAGTCATTAAATGATCATATGAAGGGAAAGATTTGAATAGAATTTCAAAAGGAGATTTATGATGTAAGATAGAAGTAGGTAACCTATTGATGATGTAGGTTGAAGTTAAAATAGCGTCACTCCAAAAATTAATAGGCAATTGAGATTAAAACAGTAAGGCTTGAGCTACATTAAGTATGTGTTAATATTTTCTCACCATAACAGAGTTTTGTTATAGAGTTTCAACATAGTTGTGTTGTTGTAAAATGCCTTTAGAATTGAAAATTGGAGAAAGAGAAAATTCAGTACCATGATCAATACGAAATGTCTTTATCTTGACATTAAATTGAGTTTTGATCATTTTTTTAAAAAGTTTAATTATTAGTGACACTTATGTTTAAGAAGATAAACCCATGTGGCACAAGATGCATCTTCAACAATAGTAAAAAAGAATCTATAACCATCAACAATGGGGATCGAATATGGCCCCCCAACATCATAATGGAAAAGATCAAATGGAGTATCAGATAAATGGGTAGTATGAGGAAAGGGCAATTTTTTTTTTATTATTTAGCTAATGGACAGACCATACAAGGATTATTAGGAACATACATATTGGAAACAAATTTATTCACAAACAACATCCTTGAATTAGAAGGATGGTCAAGTCTATTATGCCAAAGTTCAAATCCTGGATCGGTTACACAAAACCAAAAATCTCATCTCATCTCAACTCATCATTACAACTTTTTCAAATACTCATACAAAATATAATAAACAATTTAAATTTTTCAAATCTCAATACAAAATTAATATTAAAAAATTATATTATAATAATATTTTATTCATTAATATTTAAAACATCTAATTTAATCTCATCTGTGTAACCAAACGGGGCCTTAGTCATGCTTTCATACATACACTTACTTCATACTTTCATGCATACGTTTAAATCATACTTTCATGCATACATTTACATCATACTTTCATGCATACTTATACATCATACTTTCATGTATAACCTTTACTTTCATCTTTTACTTTCTTTTGGTCGGCACACTATTGCGCCCCATGTGTTGGGGTTAGCGATCCTGGCATTGCAATCTGCCCAGTCCTTTGGTACATTTTCCATTCATATGGCCATTACCTATTTTCATACATTAACCTTCGTTCATTTCTTTTCTTTCTTTGTAGTCAAGCATTTTCAGTATCTTTTCTTAGTCCAATGCATATGCATTTATTTTGAAAAAATAGCATTTCATGCCGTGTTTACATATAAGTAGAACATTAGTTATTTAAAGAAGCATGTATGAAAATCTCATGACTTAGAATCTACGTGCATGCATTACCATATACACATACAAACAATTATAATCTTTTATTTTCTTTTGGTCGGCAAACTTAAAGACCTATTATAATGCACTTTTCAGGATGACTATCAAAATAAAACCAAACAGAGAACTTCAGTAGATAATGGATAATACAATCTTCACATGAATTGCACCTCATACTTACTAAGGCTCAAATCACAGCGTGGCTCACAATCATACTGAGCAATGTAGTGCTTTATGGTGTAAAAGGACCATCGGTCTAACTCGTCTAAAGGCATAACAATTTGAACATCTTCTGAAATCAGTTGCTTAAAGTCTTTATCAGGAGAGGCAATTACCACCCGATAGCCTTTTTGTAGAACTTGTCCAACGAGTGTAGCTACAACATCATCTGCTTCATAGCCTTTAATTTTTATGACCTGCTCGATTATGTTTGTAACAGTAAAAATACAAACAACATATATCCATAAAATTTTGTACATGGACTTCACCTATACATTCGTTTCTAATAAAATTTCTTCTTACTTATAAAAAAAAACATATATCCATAAAAAATCTGATATCTGTCTTTTTCCTAAGAAAGAAATCTAACAATATATGAGATAATATTCAAAATTTTCTGGTCCACTTAAACATGCAAATCCCACATTGGGAAAAGGAATAGCTCACAAACGGTGCATTAGTTATAAAGGTAGTCATAGATGCTAAACCCCAAATGAGCACTTACTAGGTGAAACTGGGATTTATAAGTGATTTTAGGGTATGTTTGGATGTAAAATGCTGCAAAGTTTTTAATTAATAGTTAAGAAATTAAGAAGAGATGAAATTTTTATAGGTTTTTGTGTAAATGTTGGGTCCCACATTTTGACACCAACCAGCATTTTTACAATGCATAATCCCCCATCCCAACCGAATGGACTTCCATAATCCCACCCCAAACACCCCTTTTATTTCATTAGTACGCCAATTCCCTCACATCCTTCCAATTTAGCACCTACAATCTGTCTCCACAATGCATTATTCTCTTTGTTGTACCTCCAAAGCCACTTCCCAAGGAGGGCTTTATTAAAAAGCTTTAAATTCCGCACGCCCAAACCTCCACAAGACACCGGGGCACAAACCTTATTCCAACTCACCAAGTGATATTTTTGTTCCTCCCCAATACCATCCCATAAGAAATTTCTAAAAATCCTCTCAATTCTTTTTACAACCCCCACTGGAATAGGGAAAAGAGAGAGGAAATAAGTGGGTAAATTAGAGAGAAAATAAAAATTTTAAATTAATTTTCATTTGTATTAAAATAATATATCTTAAAGAAAAGATGAAATAAATTGAGATGAGGAGTTTTGTATGTTTCGGAAGAAGTTAAGAAATTTTTTTTAATGTAGATGAAATTCTATGCTACTGTAGATGACTTTCCCCTGCATCCAAACATGGGCTTAATACCTGACAAGCTCAACCCATTCTCCCATTCAGCCCTTAAACAGGCAACTGATTTTCACTTTCTTTGCTTTATGTTGATGCTAAAACTTGATCTTTTGGTTCGTAGAAGCTCATATTGTTGAAAATAAAAAAAGTTGATACGCTCTATCAAGTCCTTAACATTTTTGCTATGTGCTGCTGCTTTCTGTTCCTTATTTTCCTCATCCCAAAGTTCCGAAGGTATGTCTGTCAGGGTCCAGCTCAGGAGCAATGCTCTTTAAGGCTTACTTCTGTTCTAAGGCCATACCATCATGTTTTCCTAATGCACATCCCATCAAGTATCAGTCACTCACATGTACAACTCAACTCAACTCAAACCCCCTATATATGTCTATCCTAGCCTTCCAGCACCATATTAATCTCCCAAGAACCATTTTAAATTCCTTTATTTTCTTATGAATAAAATTTCTTGATTACCACTAAAAAAAAATCCTTTATTTGCTGAGGGACCTCCAGCAAAGAAGAAACCAGTTTTCTTTAAACCATCACCCGACTGCCACCACCTTTTGTAATCTAAAGCATTTACCAAGGCTTCCTATGCCAATAAGATTCAAGAACTACATGTAGTCAGAATCATTGTAAGATTTGAGTTCCATCTTTTGTGTTCTTTCTTGCACTTGTAAATGATCATCACTCCAATTACTAATTTCAAAAGATGGTTTCAAGTAGGAGTTTCACAAACTACAAATTTTCAAGTTTATTTAGCTATCAGCAAATGTGGTCTATCTAAAACCCTACAGACAACAAAGACAGCAGTTGTTATCAATTAGAAATTCTCTAGAAGCACATTCCTTTTGAAGTTGTTGAAGCATGTTAGAATTGGCGAACATTCCTTACAAAAAGCTAGTTCAGATATATTAGACTATCAAGCATATTCATGAAATTTACATAGCATGAAAAAATAGTCATAAAGAAGATTCACCCACTGGAACATTGCATTTTCCAAGTACATCAGTGATGATTCCATGCGACCTTCCAACATGGCCCCTTGAAAATCTTTGTGAAGCTGGAAATTGTCTTACCAATTTCCTCCTGTGTGCTTTATAGGAAGGTAATAGCTGTCTGCGATGCTCGCTGCCCCCTTCTCCATCAAGAACCTGAACCACATATTTTATCAAGTACAAACACAAATCAGCCTACATTCTTTTTCTATCTTTTGGGCAAGAATTCATCACCATCTCAGAGAACAACCACAGTATCCTAACATCTAACTTTAGAGTGACAGACAAGATCAAGAACATTTTTTATAGGTATTTCTTAATGACAAGGTCAAGAACATAGAAGAGACAGAATTGGAATTCTAAATCTTGTAAATAATACAAACATGAAAATATTCCACATATACATCAGGCAACAGTTAAGTGCTGACAATCAGGATACCAGCTTCAATACCAACATATCTACTGTGAGATATACTCAACTGTCACGACCTACAAAAGAAAACAGGGAAACAAAAGTTGACATTGAAAATTCAGCAGCATCACTATTATCTAATACTTAGTGAGAGAATGAACTAGAACCCTATATACAGATGCTAACACATATTTGAATCCAATAAGTGACAGGCAACAGACTAATCAGGAAGAAAGAATTTTAGGTGCCTGGGGCCACCGTAAAGCAAATCCATTGTCCTTGATAGGATATATAGCTCATCCTTATTTGATGAAACTGATAAACGTATCCTAATAAAGTGATATTCTTATTCTCTTTACTTGTAGTCTTATGTTGTTGGTATCCTACATGATCTAGATGAAGGAGCTGCCAACTTTTCACTTCAAAAACAAAAGGAATTACAGGTTTGCAAAAAGTGACACACAGGATGCAGCGGAAATAGTAAAAATCCTGAAATAATGAGAAACAGGCTCGAATCTTGAGCTCTATTTTAATCAAAATTATACAGTTAACTGTGACCATAATTGGAAGATCATTGAAGTAAAATTTGACATGATCTAAGACGTTACTTCCTTTTTCAGCGATTAAAATACAGTTAATATGCCACCTGGAGGCAGATGAACATTTGCAAAATAAGATTAATACCTTCGTTGTGCCATCAAAAAATTGAAGCTCACAACTAAAATGTTCCAGCAGAAATGCATTCTGTCTATGTACGTATGTAAGTGTGCACGCTGCGAACATACGTATCACGGTCCAAGTACAAAGTATATGTAAATTGCCATCTGTATCTGTGTATGTGTGTGTGCACACTAGAGGAGATTCATATAATAACAGGCTTAGATATTAAAGAAAAGAGCTTACGGCAATGACAGGGTCGCTAAGGCTGACTTGAGAGAAGAAAAGAGAGACCCAACGACCAAAAGAACGTAAGCTAGGCGTGCTTCCCGCATAGCAGAGAGGATTCACGTCCAAGAAGAACACCCTCTTCTTGCCTGTCTTCTTCGCTTCGCTTTCGGGTACAAGTTGTCCATCAGCTGCTTGATTAAACGACCCAGAAACGGAAGCAGGAGGAGTGATAGCACCATGTGTCGCTGCTTCTGTTTTCCTCGTTTTGCAATTGGTACTGCCGCTGTTTCGAATTTGAGAGTCCTATACGAGAAACAAACTCGTGGTGGTGGGCTGGGAGGGAGAGGAGGATGGATGTGAACATGGGTAAACATCGCAATCTGCACCATCTTCGAACGACACGCCCAGCTGATGTCTTTATGCAGCACCTCCTCAATTGGGAGCTGGAACCTCGTAGGGGTAGATACAGGCCTAGGCTGGGAGCAGCTCGGCCTAGCCCAGGCCGAGTTGCCGCTGCCTGCAGGCCCATCTTTTATATTCCAACAAATAGGAAATTTTTTAAAACAAAATTGTGGAATGTCTATTAAAAATTCTACAAGTAATCACTTTTGCATAATTTTCTACGCATTTTATTGATGTGGTAGGTGAGTATTAAAAAAATTAATACAGTCAATCACATCAGTGAAGTACACAAAAAATATTCAAAAATGACTGTATGTAACATTACTCAATGCCTAAAATACTAAAAGAACGGTCATTATAATTTTTCGGAATTTAGTATACCTTAATATTGAAATTTCTACTCTCTATATTTTCGATTTTTATTAAATTAAGCCCATTCATGAGTGTATTGTTAATATTATGTTAAAATGTTACTATTCCAAGTGTTCGAGATGATTTTTTTTTTTTTTAAGCAAGAAGGGGATGCGGGGGTGATCAGCATAGTAATCCTCTTTGAGCATAATCATAGGAGCACCTTCTCGCTACTAAATGTTCAGTTTGAGCCATGAAATACCAATTCGAGAACTATAATAATTGAAGAGAAGTGTTACAGCTACAAAAAGATTTTATCAAAATAGATTCATAAACTAACATAATTTCATATAATCTGTTAAATCTACTCTAACACAAATGATAAAGTATCTCATGTCGCTGGTGCGATTGGCCACTACAAGAAAATTCACCTTTTACAGTGCCAAAAATCACCGCAAAAGACCCCAAAATTGCTAAAAATATATTTTCAATGATTTTTACTGCGCCGAACATTAGTCACAATTGTCTACTTACTTATAAATAAATCCAGAATAGTAAAAAATCGTTGCAAATATTCAAGCATTGCCAGCAATTTTCCCCGCTGTAAATAGAAAAAAAATCGCCACAATTACGCTTCAATGTTAGTTGTAAACCGCTGAGAAAAGTATTTGCAGTGGCATATAATTGTCAAAAATAACATGAAATAAACTACAAATAAATGTTCATTATTTGCAGCCATTTTAGACAATGTTGCATATATTTATGAGTATCTCCAGCGTTTAGAAATACGCTGGAAATAATATTATTCGCAACGTTTTAAAATGCTGGAAATACAAGGGTTAAATCATGTTAAGTTAGCATTCTCAGCGGTAAGTAATGTGTTGGAAATAATTTTCTAATTTCAAAGTTTTTTTTTCTAGCAATGATCATGGCGTCACATATGGTCTTTTTATTAACTTCCCAGTGCGCAAATTTCAATTTCTTTTGGATACCTAATTCAAATCCTGCTCCATTCACTTACAATATTCTCAAATACTACAATACAACATATGTATGCTAAACTAAAAATTCCATTCATCCAAATACTTGGCATTTAACAACCATAACATTTTTTAATAGTATAAATTCAATCATCTAATACAATATTGTACTGATTCTTTTAATGATCAATACACCGGCATGGTGCATTAATGGAAGGTAATTAAGTACTATAAATCAAAGCAACTAATGTATCTTACAAGCATAAATATGGATATTTTCTCCAACGATATCTCTCAATAAACACACAATGGTCAGGAGGTTCAGATGCTATGGAAGTGGAGATCATTTTGGATGAAACATTGGTGGCTAGAACATCCACAACTTTGCCGCTGTTTGGAACATCCACCCCTTCAATTAGTGTTGTGCAAACAAAGATCCAGCTGTTTGGAACATAAATAATTTTTTAACACATGAAACAATCTTGTAATATCTAGGTTGTACCTACCCATGGGTTGTGCTACTTGAAAAATGCTTAGGTTGTATCTAGGAGACAACCTAGGTATTATTGGCTTGGCCTCGGGATTTAGGGTTTTTTCTATCTTTTTGTCTTTTTAATTATTCTTTTCTTTCTAATTTTTAATTTCTTATGTGAATACATGGCACTTAATAATTGATGCTGACTTGAAATTTCAACCCGTTATGAATTCAAGATTTAGTTCCTCTCCCTTTAAGAATGTCAAGGGATCTAATCTTCATATCATCATTTTACTTTGAACACTAAAATGGTTTATATGATTTGTTCAATGTAAAAAATGAAAAAATAATATATATATATATATATTTTTAAAATATGGATAACGCGATATTTTCTTCTCATCACAAAAATGTATATAATTAAAGTTTGTTGTATACACATTAATTTTTAAAGACATAATATTTTGTGATAACACGACTGTTACTTATTAAGAGAATCAACTATGATCTATCACCCCATCTAGTGATTATAGGGTAGGTGAACTATATAGAAAACACCACTAGGTTAATATCACTACAATGATCGATTGTTCAATGAGAAATAGTAGTTGCAGTTATAGTAGATAAAAGTATCGTGCACTCTTTTTGAAAAGAGTGAGTAAACTTGGGATATACATGAAAATTCATTTTTTAATGGTGGACTCCAATCTTTTCAAAATGAGTACGCGAGACTTAAACACCTTAAAATTATATCTGTAAGGATGAAACCCTAGAGAAAGACAAAGGGTCAAAACCCTAGCAAATGAAGAATCTAGAAGTCTAAATGGGAAAAAGTCCTGTAAATGTATTATTCACCCTTTAGTCAATAATAGTCAAAAAATTACAAGTTAAGTGTAAAACAAAGTATTTATACTATGTACACATAAACATTAGTTTACAGACACGTGTATGAAAATGTAAAATATAAAATATATATACGTATACCATGCTTTAAGATGGAGAATATATGGAATGCACTCCCATCTTGGTGATTAATTTTTGAAACTGTTTAAGACAAAGAGGTTTTGTCAACACATCAGCAACTTGATGATGGGAAGCAACTAAAATGTATTGGTCACACTAGCCTGAATTTTTTCATGGATGAAGTAACAATCGCGTTCATTGTATTTTGTTCTTTCATGGAAGACTAGATTGGCAGCAATGTGCAAAGCAACCTGACTATCACAGAATATTGAGCACTATGAGTATCTGAGATACCAAAATCAAAAAGTAATGTAAGAAACTATATAATTTCACAAGTAGTGGATGCCATCAAACGATATTCAACTTCTGCTGAAGAATGAGAAACACTAGACTGTCTCTTGGTCTTTCAGGAAACCAAAGAATTCACAAGAAAAACACAATAACCACTTATAGATCAACGTCTATTAGGACATGAAACCCAATTTGAATAAGAAAAAGCTTTAAAGGACAAGGAATTAGCATTTGGAAAAAAGAGACCATGGCCAGGGGTGCTCTCAATATATTGTAAAATCTTATAAGCTGCTATGTGATAAGGTTGCTTGAGCTAATCCATATATTAACTGAGGCGATGCACAAAATAGGACAAATCTGGTCTTGTTAATGTAAGGTAGAGAAGTCTGCCAACTAGTTTACAAAAGATTGTACGATCAAGGAGTAAAACTCCTCATTTACCTGGATATTTTGCTCAATTGGAAAAGAGATTGGTTTAGAAGTATGGAAACCAGCATCTTGAATGATTCCTAAAGAATATTTACGTTGGCATAAAGAGATGCCTGCAGGAGATCTAGCCACTTCCAAACCAAGGAAAAAAATTAAGCTGACCAAGGTCCTAGAGCTTGAACTTTTCATTAAGCAAGGACTTCAAATGCTCTATAGAATACACATCATTACTGGCTATAAGAATATCATCAACAAAAACAAGAAGTGCAATGAAAGAGGAACCTGTGGTCTTGGTGAAAAGAGAACTTAGAGAACTAATGTCTGGAAGCTTGTTTCAAACCATAAAGAGATTTGTTGAGTTTACAAACCTTGGACCCCCCCTTTAACATTGAAACCATGAGACAATTTCATATACACTTCTTCAGATAAATCCTTATGCAAGAAAACATTATTAACATCAAGTTGGGTAAGATGCCAACCTTTGATAACACAATAGCTAGTAAGTTTCTAATTGTAGCCATTTTAGCTACTAGAGAAAAAGTCTCAGAATAGTTCAGACCTTTTTTTTTTTTTGGTATAACCCTTAGCAACTAGTCTTGCCTTGTAACGTTCTATTGAACCATTAGCACGGTACTTAATTTTGTAGATCTATTTGCAGCCTATAGATTTTTTTTCAGGAGGTAGAGAAGTAACAATCAATGTATTATTATTTTCTAGGCTGTAATCTCAACAATCATAGTATCTCTCCAATGAGGATGCTTAACTACTTGATGATGAAATTCAGGTTCAATAAATTTCGTCATCAGCAGTGATAGACAAGGCAAAAGGACTTATGAGCAGGAAAAAGGCGAGAATAAGAAAGAAAATCTGAGCTGTCATATTTGATATGTGTCAAAGGAGAGGAAGAAGAAGAACCTGGTAGAGGATCTGATTAAGAGTTAGTAGAAGAAGAAAAATTACAGTGAAAGTTCTGCAAGTAACAGGGATCCTTCTTATTTTGGTGGATCTTTAAGAAGTGTGAGGATTTATAGTAGAGGTGACAGCAGGATTCATAGCAAGTGGAGAGTCAGTGTGAGAAGAATGATTAGAAGGAAGAGAAATGGAGTGTTCTAATGAAGGTGGATAATTAGAAGAAGGCACTGTTAAAAACAAGTAAAAGAATCTACTATTGAAGATGTACAAGGAAACATTTTATTAGAAGAGAAAGAAGAAAAATATTTGAAAATGAAAGGAAAAATATATTCATGAAAAACAGCATGTCTAGAAACAAAACACTGACTTGTGTTGAGATCAAGAAGTTTATATCCTTTGATTCCAAAGGAATGACCAAGAAAAACACAAGCACGAGCAGGATCAAATTTGGTTCTAGATCTTTGCAAAGTTGAAGCAAAGCATAAGCAACTAAAAGTCATTAAGGTATGGTTTGGTAACAAAAATTTTCATCTTAAACTCAAAATTCTCATTTCATCCTTACAACTTTCCCAAATTCCCATACAAAATATAATAAATAACTCAACTTTTTCTTAACTTTTTCAAATCTTAAAACAATAATAATATTAAAATATAATATTTTAATATTTTATCTTAAACTCAAAATTTTCATCTCACTTACCAAGCAGAACTAAAATCATATGAAGGGAAAGATTTGAATAGAATTTCAAAAGGAGATTTATGATGTAAGATAGAAGTAGGTAACCTATTGATGATGTAGGTTGAAGTTAAAATAGCGTCACTCCAAAAATTAATAGGCAATTGAGATTAAAACAGTAAGGCTTGAGCTACATTAAGTATGTGTTAATATTTTCTCACCATAACAGAGTTTTGTTATAGAGTTTCAACATAGTTGTGTTGTTGTAAAATGCCTTTAGAATTGAAAATTGGAGAAAGAGAAAATTCAGTACCATGATCAATACGAAATGTCTTTATCTTGACATTAAATTGAGTTTTGATCATTTTTTAAAAAGTTTAATTATTAGTGACACTTATGTTTAAGAAGATAAACCCATGTGGCACAAGATGCTCTTCAACAATAGTAAAAAAGAATCTATAACCATCAACAATGGGGATCGAATAGGCCCCCCACATCAAATGGAAAGATCAAATGGAGTATTAGATAAATGGGTAGTATAAGGAAAGGACAATTTTTTTTTTTTTTTTAGCTAATGGACAAACCATACAAAGATTATTAGGAACATACATATTGGAAACAAATTTATTCACAAACAACATCCTTGAATTAGAAGGATGGTCAAGTCTATTATGCCAAAGTTCAAATCCTGGATTGGTTACACGAAGCCAAAAATCTCATCTCATCTCATCTCAACTCATCATTACAACTTTTTCAAATACTCATACAAAATATAATAAACAATTTAACTTTTTCAAATCTCAATACAAAATTAATATTAAAAAATTATATTATAATAATATTTTATTCATTAATATTTAAAACATCTAATTTAATCTCATCTGTGTAACCAAACGGGGCCTTAGTCATGCTTTCATGCATACACTTACTTCATACTTTCATGCATACATTTAAATCATACTTTCATGCATACATTTACATCATACTTTCATGCATACTTATACATCATACTTTCATGCATAACCTTTACTTTCATCTTTTACTTTCTTTTGGTCGGCACACTATTACGCCCCATGTNCTATTATAATGCACTTTTCAGGATGAGTAAATATCTTGAAGACTTAACCTAATTGTACTCTTTTTCTGTCGCTAAGATTTTGTCCCATTGGGTTTTCCTTTGCAAGGTTTTAATGAGACAATCTTAAAGCACTTGGCTGTACACATGAATACTGTACTCTTTTTCCACTGGATTTTTCCTTAGTAAGTGTTGCTCAGATGACTAATACAAGAGGGGGGGTGAATTGAGTTTTATTTAAAAAAATAACAATTATAAATCAAATATACAATATAAAATATAAACAAAATATGAAACAGCAATAAATATAAAGAGTAAGGGTAAGAGAGAAGCAAACTCAGTATGTTAACGAGGTTCGGCCCCACTGCCTACGTCCTCGCCTCAAGCTACCCCTTGAGGATCCCCGAATTCACTATTCAATCTCCTTCAGGTGGAGATAGAAACCTATTACACCTTTGAACAACACCGCTACAAAGGATCCGTGTAGAACACCCTCTACACTTGCAATCACCTTACACGTGGTGATTCAACGATTCCCTGTGTAGAACACTTTCTACACGCACAAGGGTTGTACACACCCTTTTACTGATACAAGAATTGATAGTGGGTAGGATATCAGAAAACACTCCTCAATGAGTGAAATAAGAACAATACAAGCACAAACTATATCTCTCAAAATGAACAAGGGTTAAGGCTCAATGCTTAGAGAAGAGAGAATGAAAGTTTTGAATGAGAGTTGTATGCTCTTGGTGTTGTGAATGTGAAGCTCTCAAATGATCTATTTATAGGCATATGAGACTTCATATTCAAATTTAAAAAGATTCACATGTCAAAAACATCATCATTCATTTTTCAAAAATTCAAACCTAATCTTTTTACTTTTTGCATATGACAAAAGGAGCACACTTTGCTTTTAAAAAAAAATCAAACCTAATCTTTTACTTTTTGCATATGACAAAAGGAGCACACTTTGCTTTTCAAAAATTTCAAACCTAATCTTTTACTTTTTGCATATGACAAAAGGAGCACACTTTACTTTTCAAATTTTCAAACAAAGACATCTTCCTTTTGCATAAGTCAAGAAAAGCATCAATCACTTTTGAAATTATTCAAATAAAACATGCACATGTGAAAGATGACAATCAATCATCTTTAATATTTTCAAAGTTCAAACCTTTAATCATGGCATGCACATGTGAAAGATGACAATCAATTATCTTTCAAAATATTCAAATTTAATTTTCAAAAATATTCATGCACATGTGGAAAATGTATTTTAATGCTTTATGATAAAATATTAATTTTTGAGCCTTAATCCTAATTTCGAATTTTAAGAGATTTACAACATTTCTCTATGACTTTAATGTGAACTTGTTTCCTTCTTGCTCATGCTTGGTTCCTTGATGTGCTTGACTCCATTGTGTGGACAAATTGAGCTTGAGACTCCTTCATTCTTTGAATTCATTTGTTATCATCAAAATCCATGTGTAAATATATAATTACACAAAACTTGAAATCTTAGGTTCAACATTATGTTGGGGTTAGCGATCCTGGCATTGTAATCTATCCAGTCCTTTGGTACCCTTTCCATTCATATGGCCATTACCTATTTTCATACATTAACCTTCGTTCGTTTCTTTTCTTTCTTTGTAGTCAAGCATTTCAGTATCTTTTCTTAGTCCAATGCATATGCATTTATTTTGAAAAAATAGCATTTCATGTCATGCTTACATATAAGTAGAACATTAGTTATTTAAAGGAGCATGTATGAAAATCTCATGACTTAGAATCTACGTGCATGCATTTACCATATACACATACAAACAATTATAATCGATAGGGTGCTTAATAGGATCTACCAAGAAAGGCTTGTACATAATATAGGTTCATTTACTCTTTATTTAGAGGAAAGTTTGAAAAGAGATAGAGAGATAATATTTCACAAGAGAACTTTGCGTAAGAGCATGGTCATAGCTACTTATCTCGATCCACTTTGTTCCTTTGATGTCAGTAGGTCCTAATCTAATAAATAATAAGCGTGTTAATACTCATCTAACATTCTTTAGGCCTCCCTTTAAATGAGAAACTAAACTATTATAAATCTAACGTCATTTTCTACCCTTAGTATTACCTCAAGTAACTACTCTCTCGACTAACCCTTACAAGAGTAACATAAGCATAATAATTAACCTAGTTAACACATATTATTTAGTCAAGCATAACATAGAAAAACAGCTAGAATAGCCCATTAAGTAACTCAAAATCCTCAGCATTAAAGTTTATAATTAAATTATTTAACACCCCTTTTAAACACAAGTTTATAAGATTACATATAACCATAATAAATCTAAACACATCTAGCCTCCTAAGGAAGAAAACATAACACCACTTCCAAAATAAAACTCACTGCACAAATGCCCATACCAAAACTACCTCCCTACATATTCGATTACTCAAAACAGGCCATAAACATATATACATGAAAGTCACCACATTAACACATCTCCATACATATTCGGTTACTCAAAACAGGGCATAGATATATGTATATAAAAATCACAACATAAAGAGATGCAAAATAGAAACTGAAGCATAAGTGTTATACATGGTTCAGTAGGTCTTAAACAACATCCCAAAAATCGAATATATATATATAAGATAGGCCATGAAATACGAAACTCATATATTAACCATACTAAGGAATAAGTTAAGAACCTCTTACCTTCAATTTCTTCACCTTTTGCAAGATGAAAACAAACTTTAAACTCCAAACTATGAACAAACCCAAAATGGGAATGGAAGAGAAGTGTATGGCACGGTTTGGGGGAGGGAAAAATAATTTCTTTCTTTCCCTTAGAGGTCGCACGACTTGAATAATGGAGAGAAACTTTTGTCTTCCTTGAGTAGGAAGATGAAAGAAGAAGAAGAGAGGAAGAACACGAAGAAGGCATCGACTTTGGAGGAGAAGAAAAGAAAAAGTTTTCTTTGGCTTATGGTGACCGACAGATTCCAAGGAGATAAGAACTTAAGACTTAGGGGAAGCTTGGATGTTGAGATGAGGATTTTGAGTTTGAGTTTAGAGTTTAAAATATTAGTTTTAGTAATATTATTGTATTGGGATTTGAAAAAGTTGTATTGGGATTTGAAAAAGTTGAATTATTTATTATATTTTGTATGGAGATTTGGGAAATGTGTAATGATGAGATGAGAATTTTGAGTTTGAGATGAGATATTTGGATTACCAAACCTACCCTTAGTTAAAACTTCATTTGGAAGTTAGAAGAAAGGGACAGCTTAGTAAGGATAAAAGGAATGATTACTTCACCTACTCTTAGCTTAAGACCGATGGGTTGAAGAGAAGATAAGGACTTAGTTGATTTAATTAGACTTATCTCATAAGCTATCAAGTAGTCAACGGAAGGGGAGATCACTTTAAGACTAGTCAAAGCTTACCCAAAAAAAAAGCTTGGTTTTGGATGGCTAGGATTAAATTTAGGGAGATATTTATTCCAACTACTAAATCCAATGGTGGGAGTCATTTGGGTTGTTTTATAAATAATAAAAATTTGAGGGCTTTAAAAGAAAATACTTTGAGATCTTAAAAATCATGAATTTAATTTATTTTAATAACCCACATAAAATAAAAGCACATCCATTTTAAAATAAAATAATAAAATAATAAACTAATCTTTACCTTAAAAATATTTAATTTAAAGAATAAAATAAAATGACGTAAAGATCCACGTAGTAAGACTCGAGTATTACAGGCAAAGACTCCATAAGCAAGATCTAAACACGAGTAAAGGCAAAAGATTCTTTCAATCCCATTAAAAATTGTAAAACATGCCCTTGTTGAACATAATAGGTCAGTGTACATACTGCTCCACAAGAATAAGCAAGAATGGGTTTATAAATTACTAATTTATACCAAAGAGCTTTTAGGCAAGTAAAATAGGTGCTAATAGAAAGTTGCCCTTGAGATAGGCCAGGGATTGATTTCTGTAACTAGAAAATGCGATGGCCCTTTTTTTGACAAAAGCATTCCTTAAGATCCGGCCAAATCTCATGCACAGTAGTGATGTACAAAATACTAGCAAAGATATCAAATGAAACATAGTTTAAAAATCAAGATATTACCATATTATTACAACGAAGCCACAAGGATAGAAGTGTATTAGCCGAATTCGAGGGTTTGAGGATGGATCCATCGATGAAACCAAGTTTGTTCCTTGCTGATAGAGCCATGGCTAGGGAACGGCACTAGGTATGGCAGTTATCACTGACAAGTGGCTAAGTAACAAGAAGGGTAACAAGACTATCACTAGGATGAAGGGAAAAAGGGACTTGTAGAATCCTCATAGACCGATTTGTGACTTGGCGCCATAAGAGAAAGACGTCTGATACCATGTAAGGATGAAAACCTAAAGGACAAAGGGTCGAAACCCTAGCAGAGAAAGGATTCGGAAGTCTAAATGGGTAAAAGTCTCGTAAATGTATTATTCACCATTTAATCAATAATAGTCCAAAAATTACAAGTAAAGTGTAAAACTAAGTATTTATACTATGTACACATAAACATTAGTTTACAGACACGTGTATGAAAATGTAAAATATAAAATATATATATACGTAATGTATCATTTCATGAAACTTTCAAACCATAAGTGAACACATGCCCTTTTTATATTTACATCGTACCATGGCTTAGTTCGTCATAAACTAAAACTCTTCAATTTTGCACTAAAGATTAATGTTATACTCACTTCCATCCTATTTTCATCTTGCTATATAAGATGTGACATATTGGATGATAAATGTGCCACATCTTATATAATAGGATGAGAGTGAGACGATAATATGGTGTATAGAATTTTTTATAATTTAATTTAAATAAGTCATTTGATGTATAATAAACTATCCATTTAATTAAAATGTCGTCATAATTAATAGTTCAAAATTTATGCATGCTAAAGTGTTCATTACATTGCACTTCTTTTAACTTGTCGTATCATTTCCTTTTATTTTCAAACTAGAGAAATATTTTAGCAACAATAAAGTTTTTACAGAAATAAATTCATAAATTGAACTTAATATAATATGTCAAATTGTAAAATTATTTTTACTTATTATAAGATAGATCTAATGTATCACACGAAATCACGTCAATTTATAAATTTACTTTTACCAAATCTCTTTATAACTAAAACACTTTCGTTATAGGTGAGAATTTACTCATTTTCACCTTATACTAGGCATCAAGTCATTGTTAAAAGAAAAATCTCAATTAAACAAATTGCTGCATGTTGTAACCGACTTTTTTTGTATAATTGCCTTAAAACCGACTTAAGCCCATTAACCGACGATGTGCTCCTATATATATTGGGGGGGAAGACTGTTCACTTGTACAAAAGTTTTTAGAGTTGAATAATAACATTTTGAAGTTTTTCTCTTATACTATCATTTCTCTTGTAGTTTTATAACATGTTATTAGTACGAACGTTCTAATGATTCTGAAGCTAGTAGTCTTCTATTTCAAGTAAATTTTCAATATATTATTTGCAATCCTCAAGATGAATATTAAAGGTTATATTACTTATTATTACTTAACAAAACTTTATATTTATTCTCATGATTTTGTGAAGGTATTTCTTATTTATAATATAAACATATTTATTTTCTTGATTTATATATGTAAAAAATGTCAAATATTACAAAATTAAAATTTGTTGCTTTTGACATTTCTGAAAAAAATTATTTATATTGAATCATTGATATTGAGATTTATCTGGATGTGATGAATAAGACAATTTTGTTGAACCAATAAATGTTTTAGTTTCTATAGATGGAGAAGATATTACCCACCTTAATGTTTCTAATTTCTTTGAGGATCCTAATGGTAAAGTTGATCATTTGATTGGTGATGAAAGTGTTCCTTTTAATTAATGTATTTTCTTTATCTTATAGTAAAACTTTTTAATACTTTGTAATGTTTTGCAATAATGAAAGTTTTATATATTTTGTAGAATTATAAGTCTTATTGATGAACTTTTTATTTCTGATATGAATGATAGATATGTATGTCTGGCTGACAGTGCTACAATTCAAACAATTCTTAAGAATAAAAAATATTTTCAAAATATAATATTAAGCAAAACCTACATCCATACCAAATCTGGTTCATCAAATCTAATTAAAGGCTCTAGAAAATCTTATATTCTGTTGTCTAATGGCACCAAATTTTGTATTGATAATGCTCTATTTTCTTCACGATCTAGAAGAAATTTATTGAGTTTTAAGGATATATGTCGTAATGGTTGTTATATTGAAACAACTAACGAAGGCAATAAAGAACATCTTCTCCTTACTAAAAATGATTTTGAGCAAGAAGCTTTTATTAGAAAATTTATCTGCTCTCTCTTCTGAATTGTATTAAGTAGAAACAAAAACAATTGAATCACATGTGGTAATGCAATAGAAGTGCATTGATCCCAAAGTATTTAAGACTTTATATGATCGCCTTGGACATCCTGGATCAATAATGATGAGACGATAATTGATAATTCGTATGGGCATCCCCTAAAGAATCAGAAGATTACCATACCCAAGGAATATTTGTGCTCTACTTGTTCTTAAGGTAAATTGATTATCAAACCATTTCTCTCAAAGGTTATTGTTAAATCTCCATCATTTTTACAAATGATTAATGGGGATATCTATAGGCCTATTCAACCATTAAGTGGATTATTTAGATATTTTATAGTTTTAATTGATGCATCAAGTCGATGATCACATGTTTGTCTACTTTCCACTAGAAATATTGCATTTCTTGCCCAAATAATTAAATTACGAGTACAATTTCCTGACTATTCAATTAAAACAATTCAATTGGATAATGCAAGTGAATTTACATCTCAAGTTTTTTATAACTATTGCATGTCAATAAAAATAGATATTGAACATCCAGTTGTCTACACACACACTCAAAATGGTTTAACTGAATTATTAATCAAAAGGTTTTAGCTAATCGCTAGACCTTTACTTATGAAATCAAAACTTCCTATTTCTACCTGAGGACACGCCATACTTCATGCAGCATCCTTGATTCAGGTTGAACTATCAGCATATCATAAATATTCTTCATTGCTGCTTGCATTTGGTCAACAACTAAGTATTTCTCATCTTCGTATTTTTGGATGTACTATATATATTTCAATTGTACCTCCACAACGTACAAAGATGGGTCCTCAACGTAGACTTAAGATATATGCTGGGTTTGATTCTCCATCTATTATTAAATATCTTGAGCCTCTTACATGGGATATGTTTAAGACACGTTTTGAGAATTGTCATTTTGACGAATCCATTTTTCCAATATTGGGTAATAAGAAGTCGGTACCTGAAACACGACAGGAAATAACTTGTAAAAATAAAGTCTTTCCCTATTTGATTCTCGTACAAATGAATGTAAATTAGAGATTCAAAAGATTACTCATTTGCAAAGTATTGCAAATCAATTAACGGATGTATTTACTGACACTAAAGGTGTGGTAAAATCATATATTCCTGCTGTTAATGTTCCAGCAAGGATTGCAGTCCCTGAAGGACGAGTTGCCAAAATAGCAATAAGTAAGTCTAAGACACGCCTGAAGCATGGGCGGTCCATTAGTGCAAAGGCTAAAAACTCATCAGAAGAGAAAAATATAAAATAAATGTGTTACTCTTGAAGAGCCCATACCCACAACATAAGTCACAAGAACAATTGATGCTCCTGAAGAGACTAAATCTCCTGAAAAAGAACTTCCTGAAAAAGGTATTTTATGAAATCTCTTCCCTTGAAGATGGACATGTACCTGAAAATAACGAAATCTCGATACATTTCATAAGTGCTGGAGAAATTTTGAATAGAAATAAAACTATTGTTGATAACGTATTTTCATATAAGATAGTCCTTAATATTACCAAAAGTAATGAAAAAAGTGAGCTAAGAACTGTAAAAAAATGTCGACGTAGAAGTGATTGGTCAAAATGGAAAGCAACTATTGAACCTGAATTAAACTCGCTAGCAAAGCGAGAGGTCTTTAGACCTATTGTACAAACACCAAAATGTGTAATGCATGTTGGATATAAATGGATATTTATTTTTTAAACGTAATGAGAACAATGAAATTGTGCGATACAAAACATGACTTGTTGCACAAGGTTTCCTGTAGAAACCATGAATTGATTATGAGGAAACATACTCTCCTATTATGAATGCAATTACATTTAGATTTTTTACTAACTTGGTAGTTACAAAAAGATTAGATATGCAGTTGATGAATGTGGTCATTGCATATTTATATGGATCATTGGACCATGGCATATATATGAAAATCCCTGAAAGATATAAAATGTCTGAAACTTCTAATCTGAGTACATGTAGAAATATGTATTCTATCAAGTTTCAAAGATCTTTATATGGGTTAAAGCAATCTGGACGTATGTGGTATAAACGCCTTTGCGAATATCTATTGAAAGAAGAATTTGAAAATAATATAATATGCCCATATGTTTTTATTAAGAAATCAGATTTCAGATTTGTTCTTATAACGGTTTATGTCGATGATCTAAATCTTGTTGGAACTCTTAAAGAGATTACAAGAACCACTACATATTTAACGAATGAGTTTGAGATGAAATATCTTGGCAAAACAAAATTTTTTCTCGGCTTGTAGCTCAAACATTTATCAAATGAAATTCTCATTCATCAGTCAACACATATAGAGAAAGTCTTGAACCACTTTTATATGGACAAAACTCATCCCCTGAGTATTCCAGTGGTTGTTTGATCACTTGATATACAGAAAGATTCATTTCGTCATTGTGAAGATGATGAAGAAATTCTTGATCTTAAAGTACCTTATCTTAATGCAATTGGAGGCTTGATGTATCTTATTAATTGCACTCAGTCTGATATTGCATTTTCAGTTAATCTACTTGCAAGATATAGTTCCGCACCAACTCGAAGACATTGGAATAGTATTAAACATGTCATTCGTTACATTCGAGGTATGATTGATATGAAATTATTTTATCAACATGGATCAAGTCCACAATTAGTTAGATATACAGATGCAGGTTATCTTTTAGATCCATACAGAAGTAGATGTCAAAGTGGATATATGTTTACTTATAAAAATTCTGCTATATCATGGAGATCTGTCAAGCAAATACTATCTACAACATCTTCAAATCACTCAGAAATCATTGCAATTTATGAGACAAGTCGAGAATGTATTTGGTTAAGATCAGTGATTCAACATATTCAAGAAAAGTGTGCTCTTCCCGTGATTAATGATAGCTCAACAATTTTATATGAAGATAATACTATTTGTATTACTCAAATCAGAGGAGGATATATCAAAGGTTATAGAACTAACCATATTTCACATAAATTCTTTTATACTCATGAACTTAAGGAGAAATGTGAAATTAATGTCAAGTAGATACGGTCAAATGATAATCTAGCAAATTTATTCACTAAGACATTACCAACTACAACATTTAAGAAGATTGTGTAGAATATTAGAATGCAAAAACTTAAAGACCTATTATAATGCACTTTTCAGGATGAGTAAATATCTTGAAGACTTAAGCTTATTGTACTCTTTTTCTGTTGCTAAGATTTTATCCCATTGGATTTTCTTTTGCAAGGTTTTAATGAGACAATCTTAAAACACTTGGCGATACACATGAATACTATACTTTTTTTCCTTCGCCATTGATTTTTTTTCTACTGGATTTTTCCTTAGTAAGGTTTTAATGAGACATATTATTTATGGGTGGTCATCCAATGGGGGGTGTTGTAACTGACTTATTTTGTATAACCACCTTAAAATCGACTTAAGCTGATAAACCAACCATGTGCTCCTATATATATGGGGGGCAGGTTGTTCACTTGTAAAAAAGTATTTAGAGTTGAATAATAACGTCTTGAAGTTTTTTTCTTGCAATATCATTTCTTTTTTAGTTTTATAACACTGCATACATAATAAACTATCCAATCTAAATAAAACTTATTCACAATTAAAAACTCATCATTCATGCATGACATGCGAAGTATTATTGTTCAAAGTTACTTTGTTTTGATGCGTGGACGAAAACAGTTAGGGGTGTATAAAGAACAGTAAAACTTACCTCCACCGAAATCAACCTACCGCCGAACGCCAAAATCGGCGAAGAACCGGTCGGCCAGTGGCAGAAAGTTATGAAAACCGCCTTCGGTCGGCTCGGTCCTGATTCGATCCCACAGAAAACAACTGAACCGACCAACCATCTATTATTATATTTTTTTAATTTAAACCTTATATAAAATGACGCCATTTTATATTTTATTTTAAATGTTTTAGAAAAAAAATTAAAGGCGACAACGCCACCAAACGGCGTCGTTTTGCTCTATGGGTTAGGGTTACTTCCCCCTCCCCCCCTTTGCCTTTTCTCTCTTCTACCGTTCTTCGTCTCTCATTCTCTCAGAATCTCAGATCATTTCAACGTCGCCCCCCCCCCCCCAAATTTTCTCTCACTCTCTCGTGACCTTGTCTCTCACTTCCATCCAACAGCGCCTCCGTGACTGAGTCGTGACCTCTATTCAATGGCAATGCAGACGAACCCTCAGTCCCTCACGCCTCCTTGACTCTCTTCGGCCTCCGTGAGCATTCTCTTCTCTTTCTCTCTCATATATAAATGATATATATTATATAAATTAACGTTATATAAATTATTTATTGTTAACTTATATATATAAATATTAATGTATATACTATATAATTTGTTATTGTTAACTTGTATTTTTCCTTTTTTTTGACTTAAATATATTGTTAACTTGTATTTATTGTTAACTTATATATATATATATATATATATATATATATATATATATTAACGTATATAATCTGTTATTGTTAACTTGTATCATTTTTTTATGTCTATGCCCGTGAGCCGTGAGCATCTAATATATTTTTTGAATTTTTCTATGACTCTAAAATGTATAAAAATACACTATATCTAATTGTCTATGACTCTATATGTTTAAAAATAGTTCATATAAATTGAGGGAAGATGAGTGAACAACCTAGATTATAGTCTTAGACTTGTGATGCTTGCTATGTTGCAAACTACCTGCTGTGTATGCACTGCATGTGATCTTAAAAATTATAAACATATAATATTTATATTTTATTTTATAATTTAGATAGATTCTTTTTCGTCTCCAATTGATGTTGATACAAATAAACCTCAACCAATAATTAATTTGGAAGATGATGTGAGAGAGATCCGAACATCAAAACCCCCTAGTGCCCCTACTAGTAGTATTTGTCCATTATATAAGAAACGGAAATGGACGAACAAGTTGATTGTATGGGATCATTTTACGAAGGCGGATAGTTGTCTTGTAGATGATCTGAAAGTTAAATGTAATTATTGTGGCAAGATGTACACTTGCCACTCAAAGAGGAACGAAACTTCAATGATTCAAAATCATTTGCCTTCATGTCATAAAAATCCTCATAAATATGGACTTTTGGATAGGTATCAAAAAATATTGACAGGTGAGGCATTACCTGAGGAGGGGGTTGGAGAGAGTGATGGTAGTACATTAATGACTCTTGTAACCCACAAATATAATGAAGAGATTGCGAGGTTGGCTATTGTAGAAATGGTAATTATTGATAAGATGTCATTGAGGGTTGTTGAAGGACAGAGATTTAGAAAATTTGCTTGGTCTCTTGAACCTCGGTTTAAAGTGTTATGTAATGTCACAGTTACAAGAAATTGTATGAAGTTGTATGAAGTAGAAAAGAGGAAACTTAAAAAAGTGTTTAAAGATGGAGGCATGAGGATTTTGTTGACGAAAGATACATGGACATTGATACAGAATTTGAATTATATGTGTCTAACTGCACACTTAATTGATAAGGATTGGAAATTGAAGAAAAAAATAATTAATTTTTGTTTAGTCCCTAATTATCGAGGGGATACTATTGGAAGATATGTTGAGTTTTGCTTGCTTGATTGGGGCATTGATAGAATATTTACTGTAATTATTGATAATGCAAATTCGAATAATACTGTAATTTCCTATTTGAAACAATTTTTAACAGGGAATGTGTTGGGGGGTAAGTATATATGCACATGAGATATTGTGCTTATATTGAATCTTATTGTGAGTAAGGGTTTGAAGGAGTGCAATAATGCCATTACAAGGGTTAGAAATGCAGTTAGATATGTGTGTTCATCCCCCACAAGATTAGACAAGTTTAAGAAATGTGCAGAAAAAGAAAAAATTGATTGTAAGAAAATGTTGTGCCTTGATGTACAGATACGATAGAACTCAACCTATTTGACGTTGAAGGCAGTTGAGAAGTTTGAGAAGACTTTCAGCCGAATAGAGAGTGAGGATTATAATTTCCTCTTTTACTTTGATGATGGGTACATGCGACCTCCTAAAACTAGAGAGTGGGAGACAATGTAGGTGTTTGTCAAGTTTTTAGAGATATTTTATGAAGTTACTACTTGATTTTCTCGATGTTTATATGTAACAACCAACACCAGTTTTTTAGAGACTTGTGATCTCCAAATTGAATTGATTATGCTGAGCGAGAGTACTAATAATTGTTTGAGGAGTATGACCATAAACATGAGAATCAAATATGATAAGTATTGGGGGTCAGTAAATAGGATGAACTTGTTCATGTTAATTGCTATAGTTCTTGATCCACGAGGCAAGTTAGAACTTCTTACTTTCCACTTGAAAAAAATTCATGATGAGTTTCATGCTAAAAAGTTGGTTTCAAATATGAGACAGATATTAACAGATTTGTATGTGGAGTATAATGCTATATTCGGTTCCACAACGAGTATCTAAGTTTCTCAACCCCCTCCAACATCTAGATCCATGAATGAAGGTGATGGCAAATGTGAGACCAAATGGTTCCAGGAGTGGTATAGGGTATCTTCCGTCATGGGATCTAGGATTACCAAAACTGAAGTGGATTGATATTTATCAGTTGGTTTGAGGCACTTAGCACATCGTTTGACTTGTTGACTTAGTGGAAAATAACGAGGCTAACAATCCTATACCTACGGGAATTGCACAAGATTTATTGGCCGTGCGTGTTTCCATAATTGCGTCTGAGTTAGCATTTAATACAGGTGGTCGTGTGCTTGATCATTTTCAGAATTCGTTGCCTCCGAGAATTGTTGAGACACTTATTTGCACTAATAATTGGTTAAGGTATCCGTCAACACCCATTGATATTCGGGAGGTTATGGATAATGTGGAAAACTTTGTAGTAGAATCGGATAATGTTTTCTTTGTTTTCATTGTAATTTAATTTAAGTATTTTTCATAATTTAAATTTACTAACATTTGATATTTTATTCTTATTTATTCTTATAGAGTTGGCCGCACAATTGAACGTAACAATTATTGATGATTGAAGAATGAAGGAGCAATGATCGAACATGAAGATCAATATTTTTAATTTTTCGCATTGTTGCTATATTTAAGTCTTTAAAATAATTTGCTTTCATTTATTTATGTTATTTTTTTATTTGCATTTTTGCTATGCTTAAGACACATTGGCTTGTTTTGTAAATTTGTAATATGTAATACTAAACATCTAGTGAAATTATTTTTATTTATTTTTAATTATGTAGTAAGTAATATAGTTATTAGTTAGTTAATATGATGAACGATGAATGATGAATGCTTTAGTTATTTATTATTTTTATTTATTTTTAATATGATAAATGATGAATTTATAAGATCTTGAATGATGAATTGAATGATTAGTTGAGAACAAAAACTTAGAAGGATCTTGGTTGATGAATTGAGAAAAAAAAAAGTCCAAACCAACCAAAAAGAAGCTAAAAAATGTAATGAATAAAAGGCCCAAAACACGGGCAAAAAAGAACTGTCCAAACCGACCATGCAACTGAAACTGATCGTGACTGGCCAGCAAAGGAACCGGCCGGTTTTCTCTCCCTTACATGATCAGTTTCGGACTATTTCCAACCTCAATGAAGACAAATCAGTCAGTTTCGGTTTAGGCAAAAAACCGAACCGTATAGGTCGATTTTTAGCCCTAGAAACAGTAGTGACAATTATTTTTAAATTTCATCAAAATAATATTTTCAATTATGAAAAATGATATTTATTGTCATACAATGAGCAAGTGCCGCACATGTTTTTTAAAAAAATATATGGTATTCAAATAAAAAATAATTTTTAATAATAAATTCGATTATTTTTAAAAAAGTGCACCATATTTGCACAAACCATTACAAAATTTGACATTAATCCTTTGTTATAATTAGATAATTTAGAGATCGTTTGGATAGTGAGATGAGATGAGATGGTTTTAGATAAAAGTTGAATAAAATATTATTAAAATATTATTTTTTAATATTATTATATTTATTTTGATATTTAAAAAATTTGAATTAAAATTAAAAAAATTAAATTATTTATTATATTTTAAGTGACAATTTGAGAAGGTTATTATAATGAGGCAAGATGAATTGAGAATGTTTTTCAAACTAAACGCCTCTTATGCCTTGTTTCGTTACATATTTCAGATGAAATGAGATGAGATAAAATATTTTGTTAAAAATTAAATAAAATATTGTTTTAATATAATTTTTTAATATGTTTTAGATGAAAGTTGAATAGAATATTATTAAAATATTATTTTTTAATATTATTATATTTATTTTGAGATTTGAAAAAGTTGAATTAAGATTAGGGCTGTTCATACACCCGGCCCGCACCGGAACCCGGATAACTGGGTTTCCGGTTACGGGTTTCGGCCCGGATTCAAACCTGGATATTCAAATCTGGGCCTATCCGGCCCAGATGCGGTTTTAACACACGGTACCGGTTTTAAAATCCGGTACCCGTGTTTATTAATAAAAACAAACTTCAAAGCCCTAGCCGCAAACCACCCCCCCCAAAACGCAATCGCAGATTCGCAAATCACTCGACCTGAGTCCTCGACCTGAGTCTCTAGGCCTCTGGTCTGCTATTTGCTCTCTCTCACTCTCGCTCCATCACCCCATCCATCGCCATGTATTGTTTTTCACTCCGTCGCTCCGTCTTCTCCATCTCGCTCTTTCAGTCTCGTGTCATCACAGTCCTAGTCCGCGATCAGGTGAGGGAAATTTCAGTATTTCACAATATGCTTGAGTTTTGAGTTTTGTGATGGGTTTTGAGTGGACCCTGATAAGTGTCCTACAGTTGTTGGAAAGCTGTTTTAATTTGTGGTTTTCGTAACACTGGTATGATTTGCAGTTGGGTTAATTAAGAGGTTTCATTGGGGGTTTTTTGGTGGTGCTTTTTTAGTTTTCTGTGAATGAATTTATTGTGAACTGTTGTTATTATTATTAAAAATAGTGTGCAAAATATTTAGTCGGTAAATGCATGATATGCATCTTAAACTTGAACAGAGGGTGAGCTTCGAGTAACTTATCAAGTGCTCTGTTTTGGTCAAATATTGATTTAGAGAAGATTCAAATATTCTTTAAAGATCACATGGAATGGAGCTGGTGATTTCATTGATGAATTTGTTGTTTATGTTCACATCTTACAAACAAAGACTTAGATACTTGTCTATATGCATAATTCTTTAGAAGGTGGTGTCTACATGTGAATGTCTTTGTATTGGGGCTGATTTTGATTGTTCAAATTATATAAATACCTATTTTTTCTTATAAAAAAAAAAGACCATTTCTAGTTGTAAGAATAGGTAAATGAATATTATCTATTTTAAATAAATCGAAAATTATTATTTTTCTATGAGAAAATGGGTTTTTTGCAATCTTTATGACAAAACATTATGATAATTTGTAAACTTTAAATGGAGTCACCTTTTTTTCCTCGGGATGTAAGCATAAAGAGCACATTATGATAGTTTGTCACTCTATACAAGCACTTGGAGGTAAAAAAAAGTATTGTTATCAAAATATTTTTACCTATTGCAACTTGACTGTTTATCAACCAGAGATTTTCACTCTCCTCTTGTCAAAAACCAGAGTTTCAAACTCTAACCACTCTAAATAAAAACTTCATGCCTGTACTTTATTAGATGTTACCAAGTTTTGATTCATTGCATGGATGGAAGGCAGTGCTCATTTAGAAAACTAAAATTCTTTCGATTGGTTGCTTGGGTCAATGAGATTTTATGCTTGTGGGTTTGGATGAGCACGGTGTTGTATGCTTTATGCTTGATACTCATTGCTTTATGGTCTAATAAACTCAAAAATCTCTTTGGTACTCATTGCTTTATGCTTTCTTTTCTGATAATGTCATTTGTGACTTTTTTGGGTTTCTTTAAAGTCTTTGGATATATTAAATCATGAGCTTCTCCGATTTTACATACTGAAAATGCCTAGTATGGTATAGGAGAGAATGAAAAGTTTATGAGAAGAGCAAAAGAGGAAGTGTCATGCTACTGCTTATATAGAGGGTGTTTGGAATCAACACACAAATAACTGATTTGAACATGTTGGTTTTGTTGGGTTTAAGATGATATTTGGATATGTACAAATGTCAATGTTTTATGGGAACTTGAATTCAAAACAATGTGCTATGTATTTGGATATGCCAAGTGGATTTTATCAAAACAAAGGATGATATGATCTATTTTTGGAAATGAACACTGCATGTATAATGTGCTTTCTACTGCTTGCATCTGTTTTCTTGTTTGTATAAAATCTGTTTTTGTTTTTCAGTTTTCAAATAGGTCTTTGTTGGACTAATTTTGTGTGCATAGCTAAGATACCATTTATTTATTTGCTCACACATTGCATCTTTTTTTTCCACAGATGCTGCTAAGTATATTCTATATAAGCTTAAACTAATGGGGAAGATAATGGAAGTTCACAGCTGCTGCTGAAGTTTCTAGTTTCTTACTTCAATCGTTTTTATATTTTTTGGAGATTTGTTTGCATTTAAATGTAGCTTTTTTGATCAATTAGTATGCTAGATTTTATTTTTAAGAGTTGGTACTCGAAACCGTTCATTTAAAAATGGGTTGACAAGATAAAATCATTGAAGTGGTGGAAAAATATTAATATTTCCCCCTTTTTTGGTTCAGGCCATTAAAAAAAGCTAATTTTAAAAGGATTTTTCCACAGTTTTATGAAGGAGGTGTACTAATACCAATTAAGCATAACACCTTTACTCCTCATAAGAATCATTGATTAAGAAAGTTTGAGTGAGTTTGATTTGTTCAAGAGAATAAAAGTAGAATGACTGGAACGTGAATGTCTTAATTCCCTATCTATCCAAAATTAAATTTTAAAAAAAAAAAAATCGGGTTCAACCCGAAATCCGGGTTTTTAAAAAACTGGATTCAACGGGGTTTCGGCCCGGATCTGACCCGGGTTAACCCGGTCCGGGTTCCGGCCCGAATTGAAAATCCAGATTCTGGTTTGGGTGTACCCGGATTTTCGGATTGGAATCCGGTTGAACAGTCCTAGATACATGGACATTGTACAGAATTTGAATTATATGTGTCTAATTACACACTTCCTTGATAAGGATTGGAAATTGCAGAAAAAAATAATTAATTTTTGTTTAATCTCTAATTATCGAGGGGATACTATTAGAAGATATGTTGAGTCTTGCTTGCTTGATTGGGGCATTGATAGAATATTTACTGTAACTATTGATAATGCAAGTTCGAATGATACTGTAATTTCCTATTTGAAACAATTTTTAATAGGGAATGTGTTGGGGGGTAAGTATATATGTACATGAGATATTGTGCTTATATATTAAATCTTATTGTGAGTAAGAGTTTGAAGGAGTGCAATAATGCCATTAGAAGGGTTAGAAATGCAGTTAGATATGTGCGTTCATCCCCCGCAAGATTAGACAAGTTTAAGAAATGTGTAGAAAAAGAAAAAATTGATTGTAAAAAAATGTTGTGTCTTGAAGTACAGATACGATGGAACTCAACCTATTTGATATTGGAGGCAGTTGAGAAGTTTGAGAAGACTTTCAGGCGAACAGAGAGTGAGGATTATAATTTCCTCTTTTACTTTGATGATGAGCACATGCGACCTCCTAAACCTAGAGAGTGAGAGACAGTGCGGGTGTTTGTCAAGTTTTTAGAGATATTTTATGAAATTACTACTTGATTTTCTGGATCTTTATATGTGACAGCCAACACCAGTTTTTTAGAGATTTGTGATCTCCAAATTGAATTGATTATGTTGAGCGAGAGTATTAATAATTGTTTGAGGAGCATGACCATAAACATGAGAACCAAATATGATAAGTATTGAGGGTCAGTAGATAGGATGAACTTGTTCATGTGAATTGCTATAGTTCTTGATCCATGAAGCAAGTTAGAGTTTCTTACTTTCCACTTGAAGAAAATTCATGATGAGTTTCATGCTAAAGAGTTGGTTTTGAATGTGAGACATATATTAGCAGATTTGTAGGCGGAGTATAATGCTACATTCGGTTCCATCACGAGTATCTAAATTTCTCAACCCCCTCCAACATCTAGATCCATGAATGAAGGTGATGGCAAATGTGAGACCAAATGGTTCCAAGAGTGGTATAGGGCATCTTCCGTCATGGGATCTAGGATTACCAAAACTGAAGTGGATCGATATTTATCAGATGGTTGTGAGGAACTTAGCACATCGTTTGACTTGTTGACTTGGTGGAAAATAATGAGGCTAACTATCCTATACCTACGGGAATTGCACAAGACTTATTGGCCATGCATGTTTCCATAATTGCGTCTGAGTTAGCATTTAATATAGGTGGTCGTGTGCTTGATCCTTTTCGGAATTCGTTGGCTCCAAGAATTGTTGAGACACTTACTTGCACTAATAATTGGTTAAGGCATCCGTCAACACCCATTGATATCCGGGAAGCTATGGATAATGTGGAGAGTTTTGTAGTAGAATCAGATAATGTTTTCTTTGTTTTTATTGTAATTTAATTTAAGTATTTTTCATAATTTGAATTCATTGACATTTGATATTTTATTCTTATAGAGTTGGCCGCACAACTGAACGTGACAACTATTGATGATTGAAGAATGAAGGAGCAATGATTGAACATGAAGATCAATATTTTTTATTTTTTGCATTGTTGCTATATTTAAGTCTTTAAAACAATTTGCTTTCATTTATTTATGTTATTTTTTTACTTGCATTTTTGCTATGCTTAAGACACCTTGGCTTGTTTTGTAAATTTGTAATATATAATACTAAACATCTAGTGAAATTATTTTTATTTATTTTTAATTATGTAGTAAGTAATATAGTTATTAGTTAGTTAATATGATGAACAATGAATGATGAATGCTTTAGTTATTTATAATTTTTATTTATTTTTAATATGATGAATGATGAATTTACAAGATTTTGGATGATGAATTGAATGATTAGTTGAGAACAAAAACTTAGAAGGATCTTGGATGATGAATTGAGAAAAAAAAGTCCAAACCAACCAAAAAGAAGCCAAAAAATGTAATGAATAAAAGGCCTAAAATAGGGGCCAAAAAGAACGGTCCAAACCGACCATGCAACTGAAATCGACCGTGACTGGCCAGCAAAGGAACCGGCCTGTTTTCTCTCCCTTACACGGTTGGTTTCGGGCCATTTCCAATCTCAATGAAGACAAATTAGTCGGTTTCGATTTAGGCAAAAAACCGAATCGTATAGGTCGGTTTTTAGCCCTAGAAACAGTAGTGACAATTATTTTCAAATTTCATCAAAATAATATTTTCAATTATGAAAAATGATATTTATTGTCATACAATAAGCAAGTGCCGCACATGTTTTAAAAAATATATATGATATTCAAATAAAAAATAATTTTTAATAATAAATTCCATTATTTTAAAAAAAATGCACCATATTTGCACAAACCATTACAAAATTTGACATTAATCCTTTGTTATAATTAGATAATTTAGAGATTGTTTGGATAGTGAGATGAGATGAGATGGTTTTAGATGAAAGTTGAATAGAATATTATTAAAATATTATTTTTTAATATTATTATATTTATTTTGAGATTTGAAAAAGTTGAATTAAGATTAGGGCTGTTCATACACCCGGCCCGCACCGGAACCCGGATAACTGGGTTTCCGGTTACGGGTTTCGGCCCGGATTCAAACCTGGATATTCAAATCTGGGCCTATCCGGCCCAGATGCGGTTTTAACACACGGTACCGGTTTTAAAATCCGGTACCCGTGTTTATTAATAAAAACAAACTTCAAAGCCCTAGCCGCAAACCACCCCCCCCAAAACGCAATCGCAGATTCGCAAATCACTCGACCTGAGTCCTCGACCTGAGTCTCTAGGCCTCTGGTCTGCTATTTGCTCTCTCTCACTCTCGCTCCATCACCCCATCCATCGCCATGTATTGTTTTTCACTCCGTCGCTCCGTCTTCTCCATCTCGCTCTTTCAGTCTCGTGTCATCACAGTCCTAGTCCGCGATCAGGTGAGGGAAATTTCAGTATTTCACAATATGCTTGAGTTTTGAGTTTTGTGATGGGTTTTGAGTGGACCCTGATAAGTGTCCTACAGCTGCTTGGAAAGCTGTTTTAATTTGTGGTTTTCGTAATACTGGTATGATTTACAGTTGGGTTAATTAAGAGGTTTCATTGGGGGTTTTTTGGTGGTGCTTTTTTAGTTTTCTGTGAATGAATTTATTGTGAACTGTTGTTATTATTATTAAAAATAGTGTGCAAAATATTTAGTCGGTAAATGCATGATATGCATCTTAAACTTGAACAGAGGGTGAGCTTCGAGTAACTTATCAAGTGCTCTGTTTTGGTCAAATATTGATTTAGAGAAGATTCAAATATTCTTTAAAGATCACATGGAATGGAGCTGGTGATTTTATTGATGAATTTGTTGTTTATGTTCACATCTTACAAACAAAGACTTAGATACTTGTCTATATGCATAATTCTTTAGAAGGTGGTGTCTACGTGTGAATGTCTTTGTATTGGGGCTGATTTTGATTGTTCAAATTATATAAATACCTATTTTTTTTTTTAAAAAGACCCTTTCTAGCTGTAAGAATAGGTAAATGAATATTATCTATTTTAAATAAATCAAAAATTATTATTTTTCTATGAGAAAATGGGTTTTTTGCAATCTTTATGACAAAACATTATGATAATTTGTTAACTTTAATGGAGTCACCTTTTTTTCCTCGAGATGTAAGTATAAAGAGCACATTATGATAGTTTGTCACTCTATACAAGCACTTGGAGGTAAAAAAAAGTATTGTTATCAAAATATTTTTACCTATTGCAACTTGACTGTTTATCAACCAGAGATTTTCACTCTCCTCTTGTCAAAAATCAGAGTTTCAAACTCTAACCACCTAAATAAAAACTTCATGCATGTACTTTATTAGATGTTACCAAGTTTTGATTCATTGCAAGGATGGAAGGTAGTGCTCATTTAGAAAACTAAAATTCTTTCGATTGGTTGCTTGGGTCAATGAGATTTTATGCTTGTGGGTTTGGATGAGCACGGTGTTGTATGCTTTATGCTTGATACTCATTGCTTTATGGTCTAATAAACTCAAAAATCTCCTTGGTACTCATTGCTTTATGCTTTCTTTTCTGATAATGTCATTTGTGACTTTTTTGGGGTTTCTTTTAAGTCTTTGGATATATTAAATCATGAGCTTCTCCGATTTTACACACTGAAAATGCCTAGTATGGTATAGGAGAGAATGAAAAGTTTATGAGAAGAGCGAAAGAGTAAGGTCATGCTACTACTTATATAGAGGGTGTTTGGAATCAACACACAAATAACTGATTTGAACATGTTGGTTTTGTTGGGTTTAAGATGATATTTGGATATGTACAAATGTCAATGTTTTATGGGAACTTGAATTCAAAACAATGTGCTATGTATTTGGATATGCCAAGTGGATTTTATCAAAACAAAGGACGATATGATCTATTTTTAGAAATGAACACTGCATGTATAATGTGCTTTCTACTGCTTGCATCGGTTTTCTTGTTTGTTTTTGTTTTTCAGTTTTCAAATAGGTCTTTGTTGGACTAATTTTGTGTGCATAGCTAAGATACCATTTATTTATTTGCTCACACATTGCATCTTTCTTTTTCCACAGTGCTGCTGAGTATATTCTATATAAGCTTAAACTAATGGGGAAGATAATGGAAGTTCACAGTGCTGCTGAAGTTTCTAGTTTCTTACTTCAATCGTTTTTATATTTTTTGGGGATTTGTTTGCATTTAAATGTAGCTTTTTTGATCAATTAGTATGCTAGATTTTATTTTTAAGAGTTGGTACTCGAAACCGTTCATTTAAAAATGGGTTGACAAGATAAAATCATTGAAGTGGTGGAAAAATATTAATATTTCCCCCTTTTTTTGGTTCAGGCCATTAAAAAAAGCTAATTTTAAAAGGATTTTTTCACAGTTTTATGAAGGAGGTGTACTAATACCAATTAAGCATAACACCTTTACTCCGATCATTGATTAAGAAATCATTGATTAAGAAAGTTTGAGTGAGTTTGATTTGTTCAAGAGAATAAAAATAGAATGACTGAACGTGAATGTCTTAATTCCTTATCTATCCAAAATTAAATTTTAAAAAAAAAAAAATCGGGTTCAACCCGAAATCCGGGTTTTTAAAAAACTGGATTCAACGGGGTTTCGGCCCGGATCTGACCCGGGTTAACCCGGTCCGGGTTCCGGCCCGAATTGAAAATCCAGATTCTGGTTTGGGTGTACCCGGATTTTCGGATTGGAATCCGGTTGAACAGTCCTAATTAAGATTAAAAAAATTAAATTATTTATTATATTTTAAGTGACAATTTGAGAAGGTTATTATAATGAGGCAAGATGAATTGAGAATGTTTTTCAAACTAAACGCCTCTTATGCCTTGTTTCGTTACATATTTCAGATGAAATGAGATGAGATAAAATATTTTGTTAAAAATTAAATAAAATATTGTTTTAATATAATTTTTTAATATTAATTTTGTTTTAAAATTTAATAATGTTTAATTTTTTATTATATTTTATATAAAAATTTATAAAAATTATATAAAATGAGATGAGATTAATAGTACGAATTTGGATCCAAACCAGCCTAAATATACTAACCTAATCATGAAGTGCTGACCCAAAAAGGTTTGCGCCAACCAACCCGAACAAAACCAAACTCGTCGCCATAATAATCATAGACCGGTAACAGGTGGTTGAGACATCCGCCCTCTTTCGATGCATTCGAGAAATCGAAACCCAACCCACCATAAGAACACTCGCACACTCTTCCTCTCCCCTGCATTTCCCTTCCTCTCTTCTCCTTTGCAAAGCCGAAGAACAGAGTATTAAGCGAGTACCCAAATGGCTCATCTTCTCAACACTTCCTTCATCCCCTCCTCCTCGACCCTTCGCCGGGCGAGTCCCAGTCTCCAAGTTCCGGGTCACCAGCGAAGCAGAGTCCCGGCCAGGATTGATGCAAAGATTCGGGAGATCTTCATGCCGGCGCTGAGCTCAACCATGACTGAGGGGAAGATTGTCTCTTGGGTCAGGTCCGAGGGCGACAAGCTTTCTAAAGGGGAGAGCGTTGTCGTGGTGGAGTCCGACAAGGCCGACATGGACGTCGAGACCTTCTACGATGGTTACTTGGCTGCCATTATGGTGGAGGAAGGCGGCGTCGCCCCTGTGGGCTCCGCCATCGCCCTTCTTGCTGAGTCCGAGGCCGAGATCGCCGAGGCCAAGTCCAAAGCAGCGTCCAATTCGTCGTCTTCTTCTTCCTCTTCTTCGTCGGCAGCAACCGCTGTTGCGGAACCGGAGAAGGTTTCGGATAATCCGGTTCCGACAGCGGCTGTCAAGGTGGCTCCGGTTGTGTCGATGCCGGTGGCGTCCATGCACCCGGCGTCGGAGGGAGGTAAGAGGATCGTTGCGTCACCGTATGCAAAGAAGCTTGCAAAGGAGCTAAAGGTGGAGTTGGGGAGAGTGGTGGGGAGCGGGCCTATGGGGAGAATTGTTGCCAAGGATGTTGAAGCTGCTGCTGCCACTGCGGACGTGGCGTCTGTAGGTCCCGTGTCGGCTGAAGTGGGGAAGAGTGTGGCAGCGGCGATTGATTTGGGTTCTGTGGTGCCTTTCACGACAATGCAGGCTGCGGTGAGTAGGAACATGGTTGAGAGTCTGTCCGTGCCAACTTTCAGAGTCGGGTACACCATTACAACGGATGCGCTTGATTCTCTCTATAAGAAGGTAATGCTTTCGGTCATGAAATGATGGATCTCGTAGTGTTTTCTGCATGGGTCTTAGGTGTTTATAAGACCAAGATGTATTTTTTAGGAATGATGAATCTTGGTTTGTTGTCTAATGCTCTTTACGCTTGTAAGTAAACTACTAAAAGAATGCAATATTTAGCTTTAAACTGGTGACAGACGTATTAATTTTTACCTAGATTTGGTTTGGATGCTAGAAGTTAACTTTTTCTACCTATCAAAACAAATGTTAACTTTACTTTTTTTTATTTCATTCAGCTACTGCCCAAGAAATCTTAAATCTGATATTTGCACGAAGATAGTGTGAATAGATGTGGTGGGAAGTTAGTATGATGATCTCTTGTTTGTTTCATTTGAATTTGACCGCAAAGTTTGTATTTTTTTTAATCTTTGTAATTAGTATTTTCAGAGTTTGTCATTTAGTTACTGCTTGACACATATCGTCTTGATCTGTGAGAAGATGATGCCATTTGCAAGAAGTTTAGATTAGGATGGTTGACATGAAAATATGATTGTATTTTCATTTACATTAGCCACCCATTGAGACCGTGCTTGATAATCTCCTGAGTGGTTTCAATTTGCTCTGAGACGGTTACCTCCATCATTAATTTCAATGATACATGAGAATTGCGCTATAGTGTAATTAGTTACTTTTTTACGGTTACCTTCTCTTTGACGATTAATTAGTTGTGTAAATTATGTTCACTAGATCAAGTCTAAGGGAGTAACCATGACGGCATTGCTTGCAAAGGCAACGGCGCTTGCTTTGGTTAAACATCCTGTTGTCAATTCTAGTTGTAGGGATGGTAAAAGCTTTACGTATAACAGCAGCATCAACATTGCAGTTGCTGTAGCTATAGATGGTGGGCTAATTACGCCAGTGCTTCCAGATGCTGATAAGGTTTTTTTTAATCTACTTTTGGCTGTGCTGTGGCTTTTTCCTGGATATAGATAGTTATATAATAATTCTAATAGTAAATGGTTTACGCTGATGTATTTCAGGTGGACATATATTTTTTTTTTGATGAATAAACAAAATTTTATTAATCAAAGCTGGACTTTCAGGTGGACATATATTCATTGTCAAGAAAGTGGAAGGAATTAGTTGATAAGGCCAGGGCCAAGCAGCTACAGCCTCATGAATACAATTCAGGTATGCTTTTACATGCTTTCACGCCTACTTATCCATAAAAGACGTCTCTGTTTGAAGAAGTATTTATTTTCTCTCTCTAATTTTAAATTTTAAATCTTTATAATAATTTATATTCCATTGCATGGATATGCTTCTTCTGAGTCATATGCATCATTTGATCTTCTCATAGTAGAAGACCTCCACATGTACAAGGTTTTGGTCTGGTACAAGAAAATTTCAAAATATTATATTCAGGAGGATTTGGATGAAATCCAGACAAGATTTTTCTTTGATTCTTTACCTTTGATGGAATTGGAATAGTTCCTTTCATACTTGGACAACTTCATTTGGAATAAATCATATTTTTATGGAAACTAGAAAAAACAAGGTGGACATGTCAGAGTGACAAACAAAATGTGTTAGTGAAGGATAAGTATATGATGTTATGGAGGAAGGAGAAAGGCTTATGAAATTTTTATTTGTATGCTTCATTCAATGCTAAAATAGTGAATAAATTGACATTCTTGACATTGTTTGGCTGAGAAGAGGCTTCAAGTTCTATTTTATAATTATAATTCTTGATGAAAGTCTGACTTTGAAAGTCTGGTAGTTCAAGATGAGTGCAATATAGAGCCTTTAATTTTCGTTATATACATTGATTAAAACTTGAAGTTGAGGATTACTTGTTTCCCGGAAATTTAAGTTTGACATATTAGGGAAAAAAAATTTTGTGCCTGAACACACGATTTGGGCATGGAAGAAAACAGAGGAGAAGGGATATGGGTTTTTTCTTCATATGTGGTTCTGGGTTCAGGCATAGGTCCACGTGAACTGTCCATCTGAGTTCTGGCTGGACTAGGACAGTATCAAATAACCCGGGTAATCCTGCCATTTTTGTTTATTAGGAATGATAAATTGGTGGTCCATTGAAGTGTCCTTCCACAAGGTGTTGTTTCTACCTCATTTTGCTATTTTATGCTACTTCGCACTTTCTAAGTTGTGCTGGGTTTGCTTTACTTTGTTCCACTGGCTACCAACTAACTAAGTGCAAGGTGCTATCTGCAATGGCAGTTGCAAATAACAAGTATTGCTTGCTGCCATAGTACCAAGACTGCGATCAGGTCTTTAAAGGTAGGCTGTATGATGAAGTGAAAGTTGCAGGTATTTTTTTCCTTTTGTTTTCATTGTGGGTGGGTGTAACACTCCAGTGGAAGGTCCAAACCACATGGCCTATATTCCAAAAGGACTAGTCAATGATACAATTGGAGTCCCATTAGAACTTTATAAAGAGCAAGAACTTCTCATTTTCAAGCAATCTGGGATCCCATACACCACCTACCCTCAATTTTATCATATGGGGTTATCACAATCTACCCCCCTTAAATTCCCGACTTCCTCATCGGACCTGTCCGTTGTAGGTTGCACGGCTCAAGTCCCACATTTATGGTTGGGATAGGCTCTGATACCATTTGTAATGCCCCAATGGAAGGCCCAAACCACATGACCTATACTCCAAAAGGACTAGTCAATGATACAATTGGAGCCCCATTGGAACCTTATAAAGAGTAATAACTTTTCATTCTCAAGAAATGTGGGATCCCATACACCACCTACCCTCAATCTTATCATATGGGGTTATCACAGTGGGATGAGTTGGTTTTTTCTTTTTGTTTTTTGTTGGGGGGGGGGGGGGGGGGGGGGAGCATTGTGAGTAAGAGATTAGTCGTAGTGATTCTAGTGACGCCTTTCAGCTGTATTTTATCTCACTTTTTCACATTGCCCTTGGATATAGCCCGATTTTGATGGACTTCCTGATTACCATCTCCTCTGCTTTTGCATGATTTGGGTTCTCTGACCACTATCTTCACAGTGAGAATATATGCAAATGCAAGAGAAACAAGGGTGAATATACTTTTGTGTCTTCATTCTATTTTTCCAGATAGATAGGGGACACGTAAGGACAAACTACAATAGACTCTTCACTATGACATCACATTATGGACAAGCACTTTCTAGGAAAACAAACTCACTCCAAGACTCCCCCATTCAAGCTTGAACAGCTTGGAGCACAAGCAAAAAGACATGCTTTGTAAAATAAAACATTAAAAAGTAAAAACACTAAAATGAATGTAAACTAGCTGAAATTATCCTAAAGAGCCAATACCCACTACAAATTCATTTAAAAATGCTGATTCTGGTCACATCTTGCCTGAATATGTTATTGCCGGTTGAATATTGCGACAAAAACACCAAAGACTTGGCCAGATCTCACTGCAAAACACCATGGTCTGGTTTGACTTTGTTTTGATCAGTCTTGATTTCGGATCTGGGCTTTGTGATGTAAGCCCAAACCAACTAAAATCAAAACAACTTTCAGCCCAACTGGACCCAACTAGATTAATGGCGAAGGTGCCCTACCAATAACTAATTATCTGAGCCCAAATCCAAGTAAACAATACTGGAATATCCTTATCCAGGATTAGCAAACATGGGCCTTTTTTATCTTGGAGGTGCTGGCGACCATGTTTCCTGGCAGCAACAGCAATAGTGACCACCATAGAACCTGACGGAATCGCCAATTGCCCCACCTAACATCAAAGACTCCTCCAGAGACCATAGAAACTACCATTAAACTCCATATGGCCGTTGGAGACCATGAAAATGACAAGTAAACACCACAGATATTGCTGGATACCACATAAATCAATGAGAAAAGCAACAGAAGGAATAAAAAAAACACCACAGAACACCAAACTACACTACCTCAATATTTTTATGTTCTAGACTTTTTCTGGGTACCAAGAGTAGCTTGTTTAAATCTTCATCAAGGCACTGCCTGTGTGATCTAAAAGTCCACATAGGCAGTGCTGGCAGTAAGTAGTCCTACCACAAATTATCTAAAAGCTTAACCAAGGAGACCCAAAAATTATAAGACAAGGAGGCTAAACAAGAATTTCAATTAGAATCTTGCTCCAGTATCATGTTGATTATGCAAGCGCAAGATTAATTAGGGGTCTGAATATCCTTACTTGGTTCCTTTGTTCAATTCTTCCTAATATATTACAGACACATGAGGACAAACTTAGAAACTTCATAATGGACTAGGATCTTCTAGCATGAGGACAGGTGTCTAGGCACCCATCTTCTCTAACATAGATAAATTTGCTAAATCCTTGGATCAATGGGTCGTAGGGCTCATAATGTTTATTGTTTATACCATTGATTGGATTTTTCACACCCATTACCAGATTCCTAGCATCTTTTCTTTTTTCCACTACGAGGAAGGCAGGCACAGACTGTTTGGGGATCTTGAGATGTTGATATGTTGGCCATAAAGCAGTTTTGCCAGCTTGCAGTGATTTTCTTTTTGTGTCGGGGAACCTCTCCAAGGCAGGGTCCTTTGGATCCACCCCTGCAGTGATTACTTTGAGGTGTTACTTTTATTTTGACAGTCTATGCTGCAACCTTGGCCACTAAAAAGCAACTTGCAATACTGATACTGATTAGCAAGTTGCTAACTTGAGATTTGTTTCTTAATCAAATGCCATGTAGGATTCATGATACGGTGAGGTTATCCTGTAATTTGTTCCAGTCTATCTCTGATATTTTTAAGGAAATGTTGGTTTCTTGCTCCCCGATCAAACAGGTTAACCCATACTTGCTATTTTCTGACGCTTTCCCATTGTGTTCATTTTCTATTTATGCAGGTACTTTCACTCTTTCTAACCTCGGGATGTTTGGAGTTGATCGGTTTGATGCCATTCTACCTCCCGGAACGGTATTTTTTTTTTTTTAATTATGCTAGACTCTCTGTGAGAGAGTGACGATTTATGTGGATTAATTGTGTCAATTGAATAAATCCCAAATGCTTATTTCTTTTCTTTCCTAGATTCCTTAAATAATCATTACTGCACTCTGGATTTAATTGTTGCAGGGAGCAATCATGGCTGTTGGAGCATCTCAGCCCACAGTTGTTGCTAGCAAGGATCGTAGGATTGGCATGAAGAACCAGATGCAGGTAAGAAACTGAAATTCACATTTGTCAATTACCAGTTTTGGAATGTCTGCAAATTCTTATGCTGGCACCATGCAAAATATACAGGTAAATGTTACAGCTGATCATCGTGTAATCTACGGTGCTGATTTGGCTTCATTCTTACAAACCTTGGCAAATATTATTGAGGACCCCAAAGATCTTACGTTCTAGTTTCACGTTCACTGTCAAATGTCCATCCTAGTGTCCGAGGTATTTCCCTCCTAATATGCACCAAAGGGCTTGATGTTGGATAGGCTAATGGGAGGATTTAGAAGCTATTTCCCCTGTTCAAAAACAGGAACAGAATTTTGAGGAGCAAAATTTATTTGAGTTCTAGGTTCTTCAATTCAACTAATCTGAATTTTTCAGACAATTTGGATTTTAACTTTGATATCATAAATGCTGGTGGTTCATCGTTTTCATATCAAAATATTCTACTGGTCATTGTTGTCTTGTGCAACAAGTTTGCTGAAGCATGTCTCTCTTTTGAGTGTAATGCTCCTGGAGTTGAATGGATAGATTGCAGAAATTCTGCTTAAGAGAGAGGATGTCATTTTGTTCCTTCAATTTTGCTATATTTGCTATCCCAGGCTAGCAATGGTGTTGTTATTCCTGGAAGCCTGGCGGATTATTTTCTTCTGAAAAGTATTTCATTTCTGTTGTGAAATTCCACTTTGCCAAACCTGATCATTGGAAAGTAAGCATGTCATTCTAAGAAACGGACATGAAGTTCTAATATAAAGTCAGTTCTAGTACATAGTTTGAATTTTTTAACTGAGGGTGTAAGCAGGGGGGTCAACGGATGAGAGGTGGTTATATGATTTGAGCACAAAAGGGTGTGAGATTGAGTTGCCCACCTTGTCCAAAAGAATTGGGTTGTGGTCTGAAGCTGCTGCAGGGAGACGTGTACTGCAGCATTTTGAAAGAGAAGTACCCATTGTGGGATTTGCAATGCAGGAATGTAGCCTCTTTCTCTAATGTTTGCAAAGCCTCTAAAACCCAATTCTATGAGGCCGGCCGCCAACAGAGAAATTAGATGAGGATATGCCACCTTTTGTTTTTCTTTCAGATTATGTTTGAGTATAATTAAAAACACGTAAGAAAGAGATATAGTCCGTCAAATGAGTGCACTAACAAGATAGACTATAAGTGGGTTCATGCACAAAATTGCCAAGGAAAAAAGAAGAAAAAAGGAGTGCTAGAACTAGAACCATTTAAAGGGTATCTTATAATATAACAATAAATTATTAGGAAACCTTTTTATTGACACAGAAAATATATCTTGATATGGAGGTCTGTTGCATCAAAGAAATATTGATACTTTTAACTTTAAAAAAATATATATATAATTAGGGTTCACTTGGACACTTGGAATTAGGGGTGTAACTAGTCCAGTTTAAATCTTAGGAGTGTCAAATTGTGTTCGTGTCATGTCAAAGTATATATATTATACTATATAGATCAACCATAACCCGACCCGTTAAGTTTATCGTGTCAAAATTTCAAACCCTAACACGACTCATTAACATAACGGGTCGTGTCGTGTTAACCCATTTTGACCCATTAGTAAATATTAAGAAATAGGTTAACATGACACAATACGACTCTTTCAAATTGTTTATGTAAATGAATTGAATATGCCTGAAATTAACCCGTTTGACCTGATTAAATTTAGTAAAATTTTATATAAATGTTAAAATTATAATATCTACAAAAATTATAAAACTAACTACAAATCCAAAATTACAATCTAGATAATAAAAATATCGAAATTAAAATTCTAACAATTTTACTTTTAGGTATAAAGGTATAATTGTAACTTTATTTTCTTAACGTGTCATAACGAGTTATAATGTGTCAAAACGGGTTGACTCGTTATCAACCCGTTAAGAAATTGTGTCTTAACGGGTCAATCCGTTTTGACCCGAACCCATTAAGACCAAACCCTAACCCGCTATTATCATGTTGGGTTAACGGGCCATGTAACATATTGCCACCCCTGGGTTTGATCCAGTTTTGGATTTTACATTTTCAAGAACCAATCCCTGACCTGTTACCCTCCTAAACTGGTACTATAAAATATTTTATATAATATTACAAATTAATTTATATATTATAATTCATCCCTATTTAGAATATCTCAAATTTTATTAATAGTAATAAAATA
>QGSO01000730.1:0-42195 GCA_011037825.1 Carya cathayensis | reverse complement strand
CGGTTTTATCAGTTATAATCCGGTTCGGTCCTATTTTTCGATTTTAATCAAGTGTCAATGTAAGTTTGAATTAAGATATTTTATTGAGTTTTGAGAAATGAGAGAGAGAGTTGAATAAAAATTTATAAAGTTAAAAAATTGTTTAAATATAATTTTTTAATTTTTTTTTTATTGTGAAATTTGAAAGTTTGTATTGATTATTGTGTTTTGTTTTATGTTTATAAATTTGTAATGGTTTTTGTGTTTAGATAATGATTAGATGAAAATGTTAAAACTTTAAAATTAAAAAAAGTTATATTTAAGTGATGTATGGAAATAAAATTATGAAAAATTTTAAAATAATTTTCTCTCCTCTGTGTCCAAACCTCTCATTAATCTCATGGTAAGTTATCGTTATACTTTCCTTTTGGGTCAAAAATTTGGAATTGGTCAACAGAGTAAAGAACGAGTAGTTTACCAAAGTAACAAAGTAACATGGCCTCATTGAAAGGAGTAATTTTACATATAACGTAAAGTGTGTAAAAGTCTCGTAATCGGTTTGAAAAAGGGTAGAGTCTATTATTAAAAAATTTATTTATTTTTCATGTGAATCTTATATTTTATTTATTTTTTAAAAACAATTATGTAACAATTACATAATTCAAAATTACGAATATTAGTTCTGTTGAAATAAATCTTTAGGCCCAAACAAAACCCTTTTCATGCCTGAAAAATTGGTGGCAGTTGGCACAATTGAACCTAGTCAAGTTACCATTTGCAAGGAATTGACTTTGTCCTTTTGAGGAGGGGTCGGCCAGCCCATATTTAATAGCATTTCCTCTAGGATAAAGACAAAAGACATTGGAGTGTCACCCATTTTTTATTTGTTTACTTAATAATTAAGAAAATATCTTTAAATAATGTTATAATTTTTAAAAAAATAATATTTAAAGATATTAAAAAAAAAAAAACTAATTCGGTAGCCACCCTTGGATACGTTTCGTGGCTGTAGCGGGTCCTCTGCTCTATGCCCTGCCACCCAAGGCAACTTTGGGGTACAGCTGGACCTACCCTTGATTTCATAGAAAGTTTATCCAAATTATTAAGAGTGTTGAAGAGGTAGTACAATCCCTTTCATCCCTAATATTTGTCAATGATACTGTGGAAAAATGTTAGCACTTGGCAAAAGGGAAAAGGGTCTTTTTCTCCTATCAATCCGGCGGTAGATGAGATGTCTACTTCTTCATTTTCATCTTCCCCTTTCATGGGTTTTGTCTGTTTCTACACAATTCACTAATATTTCAGCATCCACCCACTTCTTGCCATATCACCAATATTAAATTTGGCCTTTGTCATTTATAAGCAACCAATTCAAGTCAGTTGCTTCTTTCTTTCACATTTTTAACCAAAACCAAAAAAAAACATAAAAAAATAAAATAGCAACATCTAGACTGATAAGTCATTTTCCAAATCAAATTTGGAGGAAATAAATAAAAAAAAAAAACTTTGCGTAACATTTAAGAAGAATTTCATGGCTATTAGTCGCCGTTTGGATGAGAAACTATTTTATCTTATCTTATAATTATAAATTTTTTTAAAATTTTTATACAAAATATAATAAATAATTTAATTTTTTTAAATCTTAATCTCAAAATAATAATAATATTAAAAAATAATATTTTATTTAACTTTTAATTTTTATTAAAAACCATCCAATTTCTTCTCACTTTCCAGGCAACCTCTTATCATCCGCATGGAATATTGTAGCCCTTTTACCACGTTGGATTGAACTCATCTTTCTTGCTATTGAAGATATCTTTTCTTTCTGAGATGTCAATCTGTAAGTAGGTGGTAAATGATATTTATCATCATTATTCTAGAAATTTGTTCTGGTCAACACATTTAAGAAAGAGAATAACCAAGATGTGTTTACACGTACGTGTTCGGTGTTCTATATTAATTTCATTTTACTTTTTTAGAGTATTGATATTTTAAGACTTCTGATTAAATACTTCTTGCAAAATTTGATTTTTATTATATAACTTATATACATGGTGTGTTTTACACGTCGACTTCATAATAAAATAATTCATTTATATATATATATATATGAGTAATACTACATATAATCGTAGAGTTTGCAAGCATCGTGTAATCGTTTTGAAAAAAAATATGATCTACTATTAAAAAGATAATTTTATTTCATGTGCATTTCGTATTTATTCATTTTTTTAAAAAATGATTGTACTGTACTTACACACTCACGACTGCAACTATTATTTATATAAATACATTATTGGGTGAGGAAAATATGTAATTTTTTTTTTGTTCTGAAAATAGAATTATCATTTTATTACATTTATTGTCTAGTTGGATGAGGGGCCAAATCTGGCTTGAAAATATGAATATAGTGGCCCCCTCCAACCTATATTTTTCTTCAAATAAATTGACAATAAAATTCGAATGTGGTTAACTTGTGGAAGCAGTTGAACTAAAACTTGTGAAACAACAACTAGGCCTCCAACTCCCAACACCCTATCATTCATTATTCCCATCTCTCTCCTTTAACATAGATACAGTAAGCTGATTTATGAAGCCATGGCCACAGAAGATTTCAGCTTCCCCATAATCGGAGACAACTTCCCATGTAGCATTGATTCTCCACCTTTGTGGCATCTCTCTCCTGCAGCCTCTGCAAATTCCTGCCACGAAGAAAACAATGAAGAAGAGGAAGAGGAAGAGGAAGAGGAAGATTGTTTTGCCCCAAAACCAATACAGAATACTCAAAGAAGAAGCTTTTCATGTGTAAAGGGAGGCGGAAAATTGAAGGATGATGAGAATGAAGATGATGATGATGATGAAGAGGAAAAGATGGACATGTTGTGGGAAGATTTCAATCATGAAGAGCGGATGTGTAGAATTACTTCATGTAGTTCAAGATCTGATGCGTCTTCTTCGAGAGATAATATGGTGGAATTCGGATGTGTCAAGGCAATGGCAGCAACGCCCAAAAATCCAAGCACTGCGCTTTCGACAAGGAAGCCAGGTGTGTTGGTGATGATGAAGGTCTTGAAGAAGCTTTTCTTGCTCCAAAATTCTCATCGGAAGCTCAAAAGAAGAGGGCCACACAGTCATCAATGACTCCAAAATTAGCTACACTTCTGAAGATTTTCTTTTGTTTTTAATATTTCGTGGATATTTGGATTAGTGATTTGTAAGTAATCATTTTTCTTTTTCATGAATATAAAAAGGTAAAAGCAACATTAGTTTTTTGGGTGCCTTTTGGTTAAACTTGCAGCAAGAAGTTATGCAACTTTAGCGTGAGTTTTGGGATGCAATCTAGGCCTGGGATCTTGGCCCAGTTGAAATGGTGACTGATATGGGAATTACTTCTGAATTGGGTTTGTGAGTGACTTAAGCAATAGAGACTATAGAGTAGGCTACTGTGCTGTCTAGCTGCCCAGGCCATTTTTTTTTCAAAATTTTTAAATATATTTAAATATTTAAAAAATAATAAAAAAAATACCAATACATTTAAAATTACTTCCTTAATCACAAAAAAATAAAAATAAAAATTGCCCAGGTGGCTGCATACTAGCTTTATGCTAAGCAATAAGCTTTTGGCTATTTATTATTGGAGCTAGTTATTGGTAAGTTGGTTTAGGTATTTTGAGCTTACAAACAAAACAAAGACTCGATGGTACTAATAACTTGGCAATGATGGAAATATATTGGGAGAATTCATTGGATTTGCTAAATTTTTCAAGAAAGGAAATGTCATTTTTGGAGGCAATTAGGGTGTAGGATTAGGCAACGAGAGTTGTCCTCTAGCTTGCCCGTGTATCCCACTCGGCCTGCATGAAGACAATCCCTTGGATTTGTCAAGTGGGGTGGGGCGGGGTGGGGCGGGATATCCACCTACTTACCCTTTCCACCTATAAATTTTTTTAAAAAAAATCATAATTTGTAACTAAACTCTACTTCTCTGTGTCCCTACCATATCTCACCTCCCTCCTTTTTTTTCTTCTTATTCTCCTAGTCTTTCTTTCCTCTCTTCTTTTTCTTCATCTTCTTTTCCTCTTATTTTTCTACTGTCTTCTTCTCACTTATGTTGCACATAGTTTGCATATTAAGCTATGAATTTGTTCTTTAAATATATGCTTCCCTAAACTGCACTCCCACCATGCACTAATCGCCCCTATTTCTCTTGTTTTTTACTTCAAAACTATCTCATCCCTACAATTTTTGTATTGTGTATGAGTCATACCTTCGGCATCAACACACCTAGTTGCCATTCTCCGCCATGCGCCACTAAACGTGCAGTTGTCACTCACATCTCTAAATTCCACTACCCACCATGTGCCAACTGTCCTTACTTCTCTCGCCGTTTATTTCAAAATAGTTATTTTACTCAGTAGCCTTACACCACACATTTGCTGAGTAGAATAATCTTTTTTTTTTCCTTTGTGGGTATATGGTGTAGAGTTGCTGAGTATAATTTTTCTAAAAAGAATTAGATATAAGTTTTAGAAATTCAGAGTTTTTTATTCCTTTTTTCTTTTAAAAAAATATGATCCAATGTGGTTTAGCTCCTTTTAGAATAAGTAGAATTACTTAGTGTATTGTGATTAGAGGATGAACCAAAGTTTAATAACTCAAAAAGAGAATTAAAAGAAAAGAGTTACAATGTATGGGATAAAATTATTAGTTGGGCTGCAACCCGTCAACACGTGTGGCTCTCACTCTTGGCCATGCACCACTAAACATAGGGTTGTACAAAAATTGATGGAACCAGCCGCCAAAGTCTTAACGGGTAGAGAATCGGTTGGCCAGCAGTAGGAAATTGATGAAACCAATGTCGGCTAGTTCGGTCTCGATTTGAGCTAGATTAAAATCGTTGAACCGGTCGATATAATATATATATATATATTAGGTAAAAAGACATCATTTCACTTAAGTTATAAAGCGTCATTCTACACTTACAGTTTAGAAAAAAATTAAAATGAAATGATCCCATTTCCTTTAATACATTAAACGACATCGTTTAGATTTAGGGTTTAATGTCCCCTCTCCTCTCTCTTCTTCTCTCTTCTTCTCATTTCTCTGAGACTGTCTCTCCTTTCTCACACAATGCCACCAATCTCTCTCTCTCATCACAACACACCACCATTCTCTCTCTTTCTCTCTCATTGTGAAATCTATTCTCTCGATACTCTCTCATTGCGCCACTGATGAATCGATCTGAATCACGCAAAACCGAGCATGCTGATTTTCTCTCCCTTAACCGGCTGATTTTAAACATGTATGAAACTAGTCACCCTACATTTATTGGTTTTCAGCCCTAACTAAACATGCGACTGTCACTCACATCCCTAAATTCCACTTCCCACCATCTCTCTAGCCACTCTAGCACCCCCTCATCCATTTGACAACAAGGGTANGGATGAGAAACTATTTTATCTTATCTTATAATTATAAATTTTTTTAAAATTTTTATACAAAATATAATAAATAATTTAATTTTTTAAATCTTAATCTCAAAATAATAATAATATTAAAAAATAATATTTTATTTAACTTTTAATTTTTATTAAAAACCATCCAATTTCTTCTCACTTTCCAGGCAACCTCTTATCATCCGCATGGAATATTGTAGCCCTTTTACCACGTTGGATTGAACTCATCTTTCTTGCTATTGAAGATATCTTTTCTTTCTGAGATGTCAATCTGTAAGTAGGTGGTAAATGATATTTATCATCATTATTCTAGAAATTTGTTCTGGTCAACACATTTAAGAAAGAGAATAACCAAGATGTGTTTACACGTACGTGTTCGGTGTTCTATATTAATTTCATTTTACTTTTTTAGAGTATTGATATTTTAAGACTTCTGATTAAATACTTCTTGCAAAATTTGATTTTTATTATATAACTTATATACATGGTGTGTTTTACACGTCGACTTCATAATAAAATAATTCATTTATATATATATATATATGAGTAATACTACATATAATCGTAGAGTTTGCAAGCATCGTGTAATCGTTTTGAAAAAAAATATGATCTACTATTAAAAAGATAATTTTATTTCATGTAGCATTTCTGTATTTATTCATTTTTTTAAAAAATGATTGTACTGTACTTACACACTCACGACTGCAACTATTATTTATATAAATACATTATTGGGTGAGGAAAATATGTAATTTTTTTTTTGTTCTGAAAATAGAATTATCATTTTATTACATTTATTGTCTAGTTGGATGAGGGGCCAAATCTGGCTTGAAAATATGAATATAGTGGCCCCCTCCAACCTATATTTTTCTTCAAATAAATTGACAATAAAATTCGAATGTGGTTAACTTGTGGAAGCAGTTGAACTAAAACTTGTGAAACAACAACTAGGCCTCCAACTCCCAACACCCTTCATTCATTATTCCCATCTCTCTCCTTTAACATAGATACAGTAAGCTGATTTATGAAGCCATGGCCACAGAAGATTTCAGCTTCCCCATAATCGGAGACAACTTCCCATGTAGCATTGATTCTCCACCTTTGTGGCATCTCTCTCCTGCAGCCTCTGCAAATTCCTGCCACGAAGAAAACAATGAAGAAGAGGAAGAGGAAGAGGAAGAGGAAGATTGTTTTGCCCCAAAACCAATACAGAATACTCAAAGAAGAAGCTTTTCATGTGTAAAGGGAGGCGGAAAATTGAAGGATGATGAGAATGAAGATGATGATGATGATGAAGAGGAAAAGATGGACATGTTGTGGGAAGATTTCAATCATGAAGAGCGGATGTGTAGAATTACTTCATGTAGTTCAAGATCTGATGCGTCTTCTTCGAGAGATAATATGGTGGAATTCGGATGTGTCAAGGCAATGGCAGCAACGCCCAAAAATCCAAGCACTGCGCTTTCGACAAGGAAGCCAGGTGTGTTGGTGATGATGAAGGTCTTGAAGAAGCTTTTCTTGCTCCAAAATTCTCATCGGAAGCTCAAAAGAAGAGGGCCACACAGTCATCAATGACTCAAAAATTAGCTACACTTCTGAAGATTTTCTTTTGTTTTTAATATTTCGTGGATATTTGGATTAGTGATTTGTAAGTAATCATTTTTCTTTTTCATGAATATAAAAAGGTAAAAGCAACATTAGTTTTTTGGGTGCCTTTTGGTTAAACTTGCAGCAAGAAGTTATGCAACTTTAGCGTGAGTTTTGGGATGCAATCTAGGCCTGGGATCTTGGCCCAGTTGAAATGGTGACTGATATGGGAATTACTTCTGAATTGGGTTTGTGAGTGACTTAAGCAATAGAGACTATAGAGTAGGCTACTGTGCTGTCTAGCCGCCCAGGCCATTTTTTTTTCAAAATTTTTAAATATATTTAAATATTTAAAAAATAATAAAAAAAATACCAATACATTTAAAATTACTTCCTTAATCACAAAAAAATAAAAATAAAAATTTCCCAGGTGGCTGCATACTAGCTTTATGCTAAGCAATAAGCTTTTGGCTATTTATTATTGGAGCTAGTTATTGGTAAGTTGGTTTAGGTATTTTGAGCTTACAAACAAAACAAAGACTCGATGGTACTAATAACTTGGCAATGATGGAAATATATTGGGAGAATTCATTGGATTTGCTAAATTTTTCAAGAAAGGAAATGTCATTTTTGGAGGCAATTAGGGTGTAGGATTAGGCAACGAGAGTTGTCCTCTAGCTTGCCCGTGTATCCCACTCGGCCTGCATGAAGACAATCCCTTGGATTTGTCAAGTGGGGTGGGGCGGGGTGGGGCGGGATATCCACCTACTTACCCTTTCCACCTATAAATTTTTTTAAAAAAAATCATAATTTGTAACTAAACTCTACTTCTCTGTGTCCCTACCATATCTCACCTCCCTCCTTTTTTTTCTTCTTATTCTCCTAGTCTTTCTTTCCTCTCTTCTTTTTCTTCATCTTCTTTTCCTCTTATTTTTCTACTGTCTTCTTCTCACTTATGTTGCACATAGTTTGCATATTAAGCTATGAATTTGTTCTTTAAATATATGCTTCCCTAAACTGCACTCCCACCATGCACTAATCGCCCCTATTTCTCTTGTTTTTTACTTCAAAACTATCTCATCCCTACAATTTTTGTATTGTGTATGAGTCATACCTTCGGCATCAACACACCTAGTTGCCATTCTCCGCCATGCGCCACTAAACGTGCAGTTGTCACTCACATCTCTAAATTCCACTACCCACCATGTGCCAACTGTCCTTACTTCTCTCGCCGTTTATTTCAAAATAGTTATTTTACTCAGTAGCCTTACACCACACATTTGCTGAGTAGAATAATCTTTTTTTTTTCCTTTGTGGGTATATGGTGTAGAGTTGCTGAGTATAATTTTTCTAAAAAGAATTAGATATAAGTTTTAGAAATTCAGAGTTTTTTATTCCTTTTTTCTTTTAAAAAAATATGATCCAATGTGGTTTAGCTCCTTTTAGAATAAGTAGAATTACTTAGTGTATTGTGATTAGAGGATGAACCAAAGTTTAATAACTCAAAAAGAGAATTAAAAGAAAAGAGTTACAATGTATGGGATAAAATTATTAGTTGGGCTGCAACCCGTCAACACGTGTGGCTCTCACTCTTGGCCATGCACCACTAAACATAGGGTTGTACAAAAATTGATGGAACCAGCCGCCAAAGTCTTAACGGGTAGAGAATCGGTTGGCCAGCAGTAGGAAATTGATGAAACCAATGTCGGCTAGTTCGGTCTCGATTTGACTAGATTAAAATCGTTGAACCGGTCGATATAATATATATATATATATTAGGTAAAAAGACATCATTTCACTTAAGTTATAAAGCGTCATTCTACACTTACAGTTTAGAAAAAAATTAAAATGAAATGATCCCATTTCCTTTAATACATTAAACGACATCGTTTAGATTTAGGGTTTAATGTCCCCTCTCCTCTCTCTTCTTTCTCTTCTTCTCATTTCTCTGAGACTGTCTCTCCTTTCTCACACAATGCCACCAATCTCTCTCTCTCATCACAACACACCACCATTCTCTCTCTTTCTCTCTCATTGTGAAATCTATTCTCTCGGTACTCTCTCATCGCGCCACTGATGAATCAATCTGAATCACGCAAAACCGAGCATGCTGATTTTCTCTCCCTTAACCGGCCGATTTTAAACATGTATGAAACTAGTCACCCTACATTTATTGGTTTTCAGCCCTAACTAAACATGCGACTGTCACTCACATCCCTAAATTCCACTTCCCACCATCTCTCTAGCCACTCTAGTCACCCCCTCATCCATTTGACAACAAGGGTAGTCTAGAGCCATTGAGAGTGGCTCCCGACATTGTTTATTGAGAAGATGATTTTATTTTCTTTCATGTATTTTTTTAATCCCTTTAAATATTTTTTTAGAAGAAAACTTACAACATCATTAACATTTACTTAATCGGTAAATAAAAAGAAAATTATCGGCGAAATGCTTGGGATCCAAAATGTGACCCAAGCATTTATCTAACAACATATCCAAGGCTCTTTATTTATTTCGTTTGGGTTTTATTTCTTTCTTTTTTTAATTTTATTTCTATAAGTGCTTGGGAACTAGCTGTACAACAATCTCTTAGATTTCTAACTTCTCGATCACTTTTTAAGAACTCGTTAGTGCCCTCTCTTGCCTTTTAAGCCCCTAATCTTATTTAAGAGTTTTATTACTTATCATCTCACACAATATACTTATTTTTATTTTTTATATTGTTTTATTCCTTGTCAACTAATTGAGTTCTTTTACCCATCATTCCTACACTGCATACTTACTAAGGAAAAAAAATAAAAAGATAAAAAATTATGTATATTATGTGATATAAGAATGATAAGTGAAAATTTTTATTTTATGAATGCAAAGGAAGTAGACTGAAGATCATTAATGACCATCTTGACATGGTCAAAATCAACGTGTACATTCTTGTTGTGAGATCACTAATGAATGTTTTAATACAATGCAAAAAGAGTCATTCTAGATATATTGAAAATGATTTTTACGGATATAGGGTGTGCAAGTACCGTGTAAGTCATTTGAAAGAAATGAGAGCCATAAAAAAAATTTATTTTTTCACAATGAGTTCCAATTTTTTAAAGGGATTGTGTAAGATTTGAATACCAGGTTCGGTTTGGCCACTAAAAATTTTTAGATGAGAATGTTAAAATTTTAAGTTTTAACATGAAATATTAAAAAATTAAATTTTAATATTATTATTATTTTAAAATTTGAAAAAGTTAAAAAAGTTGAATTGTTTATTATATTTTGTATGAAAATTTAGAAAAATTGTAACGATGAGATGAGAATTTTATATTTGAGATAAGAAATCTTAATTGCTAAATCGAACCTAAGCATGTATCTAACATTTGTTCCTATAATGGATTGTCCCAACAATCATTTTCATGGTTACCAATTACTTGAGCTCATTTTGACGTTAACTCATGTACACCAAACTCAAAGTAGCTTATTTTTTAACGTGTTTATGTTGGGTTTTGAGTATGTCATAATTGTTAACCTTAATTAGTATACTAGACTCATTATTCATCACCATTTTTAAATTGTTTGTTATTTTAAATTTTATGCCGTCTCAACCATTAGGGGTGTAAATCGGCCTGGTCCGATTTAGGGGTATGATGGATCAAAACTTTCGGTCAATCATTTTCTTGGACCAGATTGGACCGATTACCCCTAGTGGACTGGACCAGACTGTTAGCCATCGGTCTGGCCTAATTATTTTGTTTATTTTTTTTCTTTTTTTGCAAATAAATTAATAAAAAAATTATTTAATTACTAAAAGTAAAATTAAGTGAATTGTTAATGTGGATTATGTAACTAAATCATTGAAAAAATAACTATAATTATATTTATAATATTGATAGTTACTACATACTAATTTAGACTTTACTCTTTATTATGCATAATTATTAATAATGTCCTACATTTTATATATGATTAATGAATATTAAATAATTTAATTATACATAGATTATTCATGCTTGTTTGCAACTTAGTATTTAAAAAAAATTGTCTAATTAATTTAATTAAATATAAATAGTAGAGTATGTATAATTGTATTATGTATCTCCATATATTATCATATGGTTTATGATACAATATTATTAATTGATAGTAAATATTATTTAACATTTTATATAGTCAATAATAATAGATTAAATTAAAATTACATAATTAATTTATAAAATTATTATATAAAATAATATCTTATATTATTAACAAATATTTTAAAAAAATATATATTTCCATTGGTCCATTTCGATCTAGTACGATCCAAAACTTACAGTCCACTAGATCAGACTGAACAAAACTAATAGACCATAATGAGTTTCACACATTATGGACTGAAACCGCCGACACCAAAATTTGATCCGATCCGATCGATTTTTGGTTCGAACCGAAATTGTCATCCCAACAATTAGCACTCTATTTCACTTTTTATCCAAAATTTATTTGGAAAAGAAATAAGACAGCAGTATCTGGTTTTGTCGGTATATTGACATTTTGTGACTTTTGTCGTTAGGGTTTAGGAGGTTTTTCCTTTGCTTTCTCTCCCTCCAATTTTTCATATTCGTTCATCGCTCTTCTCCAACTGTATGCCATCGTACCCCTTCCTCTAGTCATCGACTCTGCTCTCTTACGTTCTCTCTGGTCAAAACAAACCATTTCTCTGTATTTCAGTCTCTAGTCCTGAAGCCCATTCTTTTTTATTTATTTATTTATTTTTTCTCTTTTCTGATTTGTATGGGTTTCAAATATGCAGAGATTCATGGGCGTCATTGATATCTACAACGCCTCCTTTGCCTGCTTGATTAAGTCAAGCACCAGCTCTCCACAGCTTGTGGCGCCTCAATCGCACAGACCGAGTTATTCGACCGAAGGAAACCGGATGCGGGTCCTTGCTATGGCCTCCACTGTTCCTTCGGTGGAACATGTCAATGAGGGTCAACAACGCTTAACGGGCGATTCCTTCATTCGAACCCATTTGAGGAAATTATCGCCCTATCAACCCATTTTACCTTTTGAGGTAGTTTAATTGGACCCTTTCTTCCCTTTTGTGGTGTATAACACATTTGTATTTTCTTTTGTCTGTTTTGCCCATTTTGTTGCTGTTTTTGTTAAAGACTTGACTATTTTGGATCCTGTCTTAGTAGCTTGCTACCTATTTTTTCTGATTTAATTTTCCTGCAACTTCAGATTAGATCAAGTTCAAGTATCGCTTCGATTCGTGTTCCTATCAAGTAAATTTATTACCGTTGGTTTTTCTGTGGATTTACTTTTACTCTATGATCGTATGATGTTTAGTTTGAATGCGCTAGGCTGATAGTTCATTATCTATTTGCTGAAAGCTCGATCACTTGCTTCTTATGTGTAAAATCATATTAATTATTGAATTCCAAAATGGATAAATAGTGTTATTTCCCAAAATCTTGTTATAAAATCAGTGTCTCCTTTGATCCCCGTGTCTGTAGATAGGGAGGATGAATGTTAGAGGACTTCGGTTTTCTACCATTTCATGCCTTAATTGTGCATCTTATTGGATCAAATAACTAACCAATAACGTGATGTTAGCGGCAGCCCTACCAATTAAGGGCCACCTACAATATGTCCACACGGCATAAATGAATGCCATGCTAACTAATATGCTTTCCTAAGCCACCCATTGGACCCTTCGTCCCCTAATTCTTTCCATTATATGAATGAATAATGAATAATCTATGTAATTCGCAAACCCAGATTGGCTAAATGTCCTTGGATAGCATCTGCTTGGGTAGAAATTTCTCAATTTCAAAATGTATTGGCCCTGTGTGGTAAAGAACCTTTGGTGATTATTGACCATCATAAGGGTTGACTGGATGCTCCAACGTCATAAAGTATTCTCGTAACGTGTTTTGGAAACTGCCTACAGTTGACTATGGCAGCGCTCCTTTTTCACTGTTGACATGGTCACTCAGTTTAGTTATCTATTTGTTTACTGTCAATAACTGAAGGAAAAAAGAAATAAAATTCATGGTGCTTATTTCACTTTGGGATTGGGTTGATGAGTTCCGCAAATGATTTTTCAAATTAAACGTGATGTTCATCACTTTTAGTTTTGTGGTTAATGGAACCCAGTTACAACTCTGAGTGGAAATCCTTGTTAATTAGTTGTTTGATATCCAGTAAATTAATGGAGTTCTTTATTTTTTATTTTTTGGCAAAATTAATGGAGTTCTTTGGTGCAGGTATTGTCATCCCGTCTTGGAAGGAAGCCCGAGGATATCGTCAAATTAGATGCAAATGAAAACCCTTATGGTCCTCCCCCAGAGGCAAGTCATGGATGCCATTATACTTTCTTTGTGGTATAACTAAAACCCAATATTTTTTGGTTTTGTTAAAGATTTTAAACCTCCCTGCTTTTCCTCTTGGACGAACAACTTTGGGTTACAGAAATATTTATAGTGTTTAAAAGATTTGAGGTCGAAGAAGAGTCGGTGTTTATTGTAGGCACCATTCTTACCATTAATACCCCTTACTATCCTAACTAGGAATTCAGATTGTTTATAGGTTTTTGAAGCTTTAGGCTCGATGAAGTTCCCATATGTCTATCCAGACCCTGAAAGCCGTCGCCTGCGTGCTGCCCTTGCCAAAGATTCAGGACTTGAATCTGATTATATTCTTGCTGGATGTGGTGCGGATGAACTCATTGATTTGATTATGCGGTTAGGAATGGAATCTTAATTTTTATATATGTTTGCTAATATTTTGATACTGATAAAAAAATTATATGCTTGCAAATTTACATGTGCTTTTTAGCATCAATCTCCCTAACTTCAGCAGTAAACAGTTCCTAATCTTATATGGATTTTGTTTCTGTTTGACATATGCTGCAGATGTGTGCTTGATCCGGGTGACAAGATTGTGGACTGCCCTCCGACCTTTACAATGTATGAATTCGATGCTGCAGTTAATGGTGCACTTGTAATAAAAGGTACATATAAGCATTCTAGTTTCTTTTACTTTCTTCCACAGTGATTGCAGTTTCTAATTCTTTCTTTCATTAATGTATCTTCTTGGGTTAGGTTCGGTTTGGCCATTAAAAATTCTCATCTCATCATTACAATTTTCCCAAATCTCCATACAAAATATAATAAATAATTCAACTTTTTCTTAACTTTTTCAAATCCCAAAACAAAAATAATATTAAAATATTTCATCTTAAATTCAAAATTCTCATCTCAAAATTCTTAGTGGCCAAACCGTAAATCACCAATATTGGGTTCCTTAGGGCATGCTTAGATTCACTTGTTTTTTATTTTTTATTTTTTAAATCTTTTCAAAAAAATTTCAACTCCAATCCAAACATCTTTTAAATCTGAATTTTTTTATTTTATTTCTCAATAAAAAAGTCATCTGTACTTTTGCCTAGGTTTCTGAAAAACAAAATAACACAAAAGCCAAGAGAAATTTTGCAAAAACTCAAAAAAAAAAAAATAAAAAAAATAAAATTGCACTTCACAAATTCTATCCGAAAAACTTTTTAAATCTATCTACCCACTGTCTGGATACAAAATGTATCTCAAAAAATTTATCCTAGCAACGACTCATTTTTTCTATCCAAATTCACAATACAAAATAAAAAACACATCTCAATTTTTTTTCATGAACTCTCAAATCTTTTCAGAATCTTGGTTACCCAGACCTGCCCAATTTCTGTCATTCCTGGACCTGCTTTGCTTTTCATTTGTAGGTCACTTTTTTTGAACATAACCTTCTACAATTTGTTATTCTGCAGTTCCAAGGAAGGCAGACTTTACCTTGAATGTAGAACAAATAACGGATGTTATTGAGAGGGAGAAGCCCAAATGCATATTTTTAACATCTCCAAATAATCCAGATGGGAGGTAGATGTCAGTTGTTTCTTTTCTCTGTGTCTTGTTGGCATAATTACTTTACATGATAGACTTGAGGTCTCTGACATGTCTTTCCAATAGTAAATAGTCTAGCACATTCAAGAGAAGGATCACTTCTAGAAGGCACACATATATATATATTTTTTTATGTTAAAGTATTAGTATCTATCTTCTAATCTAGGCCTGAGCTTAGACTTTGATCCATTTAAGAGCTATTTATAGCGTGGGAAGGTGTATATGGTTAGAAGAGCTAGCTATAAACTTATCGGTTAATATAGTACATTTTTTAAGCATGTCTATTTAAGGTAGGATAAATCATTCGTCAGCTCTCTCAAGGGATATTAACCAAAGATGCTGGCATTGTGTAGGTTCTTGAATTGAATTTAAGGTGTCTTCTATTATTTACCTCTTGGATGAGTTGTAGAGAGGGCCAGATTGTAGAACACCTAATGGCATGGATGGCTGGAGAAAGAGGTTAATAGAGGTTTCATTTTTGAGTTTAAAGGATTTGGACACTATCAATAGACTAGGGTGGTCATTCACTGTTAGATTTTTCCAAGTTTTAACGAGCCCTAGAATGACCATGTTCCCATGGAAGAGTATATGGTAGACAAAAATTCCTTCAAAACCAGCTTTTTTCTTATGGAAAGCATCATTGGACAAGATCTTCACCTTAGATAATTTAAGGAAATGCTGGGTAATGATGTTGGACTGGTGTTGTATGTGTAAGAAGAATGGTGAATCAGTAAATCATTTGCTTTTACATTGCGAGGTGGCTAGGACCATTTGGGATGATTCTTTCACGAGAATTGGATAGTCATGGGTCATGCTTTTTAGATTGGTGGACTTCCTTGCAAGCTGGAGGGGTCTTTGAGGTAACTCAAAAGTGGCAGCCATCTTGAGAATGGTTCTTATATGTGCTGGTGTATTTGGAGGGAGAGAAATGATAGAAGCTTCGAAAATTGTGAGAGAACAATGGGCTAAATGTCCATGATTTTCTCCTTTCGATTCTAAACTCTAACTAGGTGATTCTCATGTATACTCCCGTGTACTTGGGCTTAGCCTATTTCTATGAATAAAACTTCTTGATTACCAATAAAAAACAAGTGTGATCATTTTGGAGGGGTCGGTGTTCTGATGAACTGGGGGGTAGAGTGGGTTTGTGGAAAAATATTAGGAATAAGTGAGATGTTTTTGCTGATCATGTTAGATTTGCTGTTGGTGAGGGATCTGGGGTTATATTTTGGCATGATGTTTGTTGATTCCACCCTCAACATCGTGTTCCCTTCCCTATTCGGAATTGCTCTTGATTAGGAGGCCTTGGTGTTGGATCTTTTGGACAGCTTTAATGGCTCGTTGCAATGGAATGTTCATTTTATTAGAGCAGCCAAGGATTGGGAAATTGGAGCTATTTCCAACTTTTTCAGCTTGCCATATGCTTTGACCTTTGGTAGTGTTGAGGTGGACAGGATGTTATGGACACAGATCAGGAACAAGAAATTTACTGTTCGATCCTTGTGCAAAGCTCTGCCTTGTCAGGGCCAGACTTCTTTTCCTTGGAAGTGCAATTTGTAGGAGTAAAGTGCCTTCAAAGGTTGTTTTTTTTTTTTTGGTTGGACAGCATCTCTTGGGAAATTCTTGACCATGGACAACTTGAGAAAGCGTGGATTAATTGCTATGGAGCGGTGCTATATGATTGAGAAAAGTGTTGAATCTGTGAATCATTTATTACTTTACTGTGACGTGGCAAGGGGGCAATGGGACGAGATTTTCTGCAGGACTGGACTTGCATACGTGATGCCTACGTGGGTGGTGTATCTTTTTGCTTGTTGGAAAGGACTTCTAGGCAACCTACATTTTACTGCTATATGGAAAATGATACCCTTATACATGTGGTGCAGTTGGCTTGAAAGGAATGATTGAAGCTTTGAGGATAGGGAGTGTTCTTTTAATGAGCTTAGAAGTTTCTTTTTTCATACCTTATTCCTTTGGGCTTCTGTCACTGTACTCAATGGATCTACTATTCATAACTTTCTTATATCTTTTGCTTGTGCCTAGCTTTTAGTATGTGTTTCTTTCACATTCTCCCTGTGTACTTGGGCAATGCCTGTTCTCTTGTTTTCAATAAAATTTTATTTTACTTATAAAAAAAATTGATATGATGAGTCTGCACACTATTTTTAAAATTTTTGAACTTATGCATTATTTTCTATCCATGTTGAATTCCACACTACCTACTGTATGCAGTATCATTGATGATGAAGTTCTCATGAAAATCCTTGAGCTTCCCATATTGGTGGTGCTAGATGAAGCATACATCGAGTTTTCAGGAATGGAATCAAGGATGAAATGGGTGAAGAAGCATGAGAATTTAATTGTACTTCGGACATTTAGCAAAAGAGCTGGTATGTGTAAATTGTACTGACTTTTCATTGGAGTTAATTACTTGGGAACTTGCATCTCATATTATGTGGTTGCTAATTGCTAATAAGAGAGGAAGTTAGAATAAAATTAGAGGAGAAACTTATTTTAGAGAGAGAGAGAATTAGGGTAACAACTCAAATTATTTAGCCACAAAATTGATACTACAAGTCCTTAAAATTTTATTATGTTGGTCAACATGAGATGTATCTCATTTTTGCAGTTTCCAAGTGTTATTAAGGTAAACTTGTGTTCCAGTAGCCAGCGATTTTTTGAAAACAATCTTTTCAAATAACTATGTCGGCGTTTTATTACCCAGAGCAAATGTTGAAGAAGGGAAGCTTTATTGTTGCACACAAGATTCCTGTGAGTATGTGTGGTTCCACAGATAGAAAGAAAGCTAATCATGATTCCAAAGGGATTTTCTATGGGATGGTGTGGTGGAGTAAAAATTTCATTTACTGAACTGGTTTGGGGATTTGGTGAATGATTCTTTTTTTATTTTGTTTATAAGGATTCCTTTTGATCATGCTTTATTAGGAAAATGGTTTTGGAACTATATCAATGACAGAGAGGCTTTGGAGGAAAGGTGATATAAATTTTTTTTCTCCTGATAAGTGATCAAAGATTTAATTAAAAAATGTAAATGGCATAGCCCAAGCACACAGGAAGTATACAAGGGGGTTATAGAAATGAAATACAGTAGTTCATAAGGGGATTGGTGCTCCAACAAGGTCAATGGGACCTTCGGGGACGGGTTTTCAAAGAATCATTCAATGGGTTTTGGGGGAGTTCTCCAAATTCATTATATGGTGAGCTAATGGCTTTGAGATAAACGGTAGTGTTTCTTATTAAAAAGAATATTCTGCTAGAATGTACGTTTTGAATCTTATCACCCTGCTACATATCCCCAGATGGCTAGATTTTCTTAACTCACATAAATGTTCGTCCATTAATGGGTGTACCTTGGAGTGTAGTGTAGTTATGAGTGGGTTTTAAATGATCTTGACTGTCTAGACTTATGTATGCTTTTCTACATGCGGATAATTTTTTTATCCACAGATGTTTATATCCCATGGTTAATTTCTGTTATTAATTTTATGTTCCCTTTCAGAATGTTTTTCCTTTTTTCCTTTATGCGAAATGCTATAAACCTTAAATTGCTAATGAAAAACTGGTGCAGGTTTAGCTGGACTTCGAGTGGGATATGGGGCATTTCCTTTGAGTATTATTGAGTATCTGTGGAGGGCAAAGCAACCTTACAATGTTTCAGTTGCTGCTGAAGTTTCTGCTTGCGCAGCTTTGCAGAATCCCACATATCTTGAGGTTAATTCTCTTGTCTTGTTGGTATTGTGTGTCCATATAATATATATTGAGTTATTATCCGTTATGAAGTAGAAATTAGTACCATTATATCATTCAATGCTTTATCTAATATGAATTAGCAATCTCTACTAGCAAGTGAAGGATGCTTTGGTACAAGAAAGGGAGAGGCTTTATAATTTTCTCAAGGAAGTGCCATTTCTCAATCCGTATCCAAGCTATTCTAATTTCATTCTTTGTGAGGTTGCATCTGGAGTGGATGCTAAGAAGCTAAAGGTGTGTACTTTTCTCACCTATATCATACTTGACCATGTTAAAAGGTTTTGGTTGGCATGATCAGATATGCATGCATGTATGGGACTTATTTGTCTTCATATGTTGCTCTTGGTCTTCTATTAAATTTTAGATTGAATTATCTGGTTTGGTTGTCAAGAAAACTGCTCTCCTTTTTAAAATTTTTGTCATAGGGCAATTTTGCATCGGTAGCTTCATGTTGCTAATTAGGTTGCAAAAGAAACCCTAAGGGGTTGGCCTAAGTGGTGAAGGCCTTGGTCTTGGGGTCTCACTCTCTTCAAGGTCCAAGGTTCAATACCTCATGGGTGCAAACAATTCTTTGGGGCTACACCCCCTGGTGAAAAGCTAGTGATTTAACTAGTTTCGTATAGAGAAACTTCCGAGGGTGTGGTGCACGGGACTTGGGTTTACTCTGCAGGGGTGGGTCCGAAGGCCCTGCCTTGGAGAGATTCCCTGACATAAGAATTTGGGATGAACTTTCTACTCAAAATTATGATTCATATGAGCCACCTAGGACGATGGACTAAGATGGAGACAATGATATTCTGTTCTTTTAGCTGTGCACAATTATTAGAGAAGTTTTGACGCCCTTGTGTATCGAGATGTAAGAATCACTCTTACCAGTGTTTAACTACTTTAATCAGATTTGGTCTCACTAGGCCTCGTATCATGTCATTTCGAGTTGTGATTCGGAGGACCAGCTTGCAGTTCTCTTGATTGGGTGGTCCAAGAACATAGTTTCTCTTTTTCTTTTTATTTTTCTTTCGAAGAATTTATACTGTCTATTGCTGTTTGGTTTGCTTTGGAACATATTGTAGTGACAAGGAAAAAGGAAATATTCTGATAATCTTACCACAGGAGGACCTTGCAAAAATGGGTGTAATGATCCGTCACTACAACAAAAAAGAATTAAAGGGTTATGTTCGCGTGTCTGTTGGGAAGCCTGAGCACACAGATGCCTTGATGAAGTGTCTGAGACTCCTCTCCTAGTCCTGTAACAAACTGTGCAGGGGGCATTCCCTGCATTCATTTTAGGGACCAAAATCCGATCAAGTAATCAAGTTTGAAATTGTACTTTATACGAATAAAGCTTCCCCAAACCGTGATATTTACGTTGTTTTGGAAAGCAAATGATATTTATAGCGAAATTTGATAATTTCTTTTTGGTAAAAAGTGGATATACATCGATGTTTTAACAATTCTCGTTTGTTTTCACAAGTATTCTCAACTCATCATATCTTATTTCATTATTATAAATTTCTCAAATTTCCACAAAATAAAATAAAACAATTTAATTTTTTCAAATCTTAAAACAAAAAAATATTTTTAAAAAATTATTATATTAATATTTTAGTTAACTTTTAATTTTAATATCGATTATCTTAGTCTAAATGTTCATTGATTTTTAAAAGGTTGCTTTAGACGCCCCGAAGGTTTCTGTTAGAGATAAAGGTTGCCATTATTCACAGTTACTAAAGGGCAGTTATGCGAGCCAAGAAATCATGATGTCATCTGCCATATTCAAGAAAAATACAAAAATTTAGAAAAATAACACACAAAACTTTTAAAAGAATATATTACAAAATATACTTGATTATCTTTCTATTGTGGTCCTCCCGGAAGATATGTATCAAAAAACAACCCAACAAATGGCTTCGATCATCTCTGAGATCATATCAATATTTAATGCCATTTTCCTATTTGTTGTTTTTATTTCTATGTTCTATGTGTTGTTTTTATGGTGTTTGTAGAGGCCTCACCCCTTCTATTGTGTTCTCTTTTCTTCATTTATGAAATTATCTTGATAAAGAAAAGTACTGAGCTCTGAGCCTTACAGTTGCAGTAACATAGCTTTTTAGAATCAAGATTTTAAACTGAACACTATACCACTTCCAAGTTCAAGTCACTAAATTAGTAATGTAAACAACAAAAAGAATAAAACAAATCTATAGCAAGTCATTGTGTGTCAAAAACTGATACAAGGCATGAGAAAGATTACGCAACCTTACATACGACAGTGAGTTGCAAAAATAATGAAAAATACATTACTGCTAGGGAAACAAGAATTCTCAAATGTACTATTACTAGCAAGTACATCTTTGATGCAGTCATCGGGTTCTCCCAAGAGACCACAATTACCATGAGCAAAACGTATTAATAACGAAGAATGCATTTTTCTTATTCTACTGATACTTGTATATTTGTATACTCTCTCCACTACTCCCCTAGCCCAGCTGAGGAAGATTAATACGAGGTGTTAAAAAAGAAAGAAAAAATACTTAAGGCCAATAATGCCACTAATGTAGAAGACCTAGGACACCCATTACTTAAAGAGAGAGAGAGGAAGAAATAAAAAAATCTTGTCACCATAGGCTCAGCTCAACCTTCATCCTCTTAAAATAGAGCAACCAAACCAAACTTCTCTTTTCACCCAGAAGAAGGGTACAGCAAATCATTGTCTGGCTTAACAAAATCAGAATCGCAAAATCACCATTCCAATTGGCCACATATCATAGGAGCCTAAATGACCAATTAAAGTTAGTTAGCAGGCAACAAAAAACTTAAGTGAGTGGGAAGGGAACATACACAGAACACTTGCCGCAGTGGATGCAGAGGCACCCCAGGTGCTTTGCTAGCATCCTATGAAAGCAATAAATGGGAAAAAAATGCATACACGTGTCGTTGCTAGAATAGATTTGGACTGTCTGATTCTGCAGATTGAAGAATACCGACCTCACGATAGTTGATGACTTCCAATAAAATTCTGCATCCACTATACCTTCCCTCACACTGAAACCATGAATTTCAAGCATATTTCCAAAAGAAAACAATTCTGCAACATGTAGAACATTATAGGGCATACCTTCACAAGGAATTCAAGAAGGGTGTGACCAAGCACAAAATGGAGAAGCCAACTTCCTACTGGAAAGGTCAAGACACATTTCACTCAGTTGCACTTTGGTGAATATTCTGCTTTTCTTCCGACCTGTGACGAAATAGCTTAGCTATGGCTCTCCTCTCACAGTCCTGAAAGGGAAGGAACCGAAAAGAATTGTTAGATCCAGATCCCATGCTCATTTAGCTTCTCATTTCTTTTATATATACTGCACGGAGAAGGTAATCCCATCCCAAACAACCAGTTTAACTTTAATTATTTCAGAAACCATTATGCCATTCACTTTGAGGTGATGACATTCCATAGAGTTACTAACCTTGAACATATTAAGGTGAAACCGTTTGCCAGGATTCATCCTTCCCATCTTTTGATATGTATATGCAAAACATAGTTGATCACGAGGAGTGAACCGATCAACTTCATTGAACCAAAGGCATGAGAACAAATTTGACATAGGAGTGTGCTTTCTGATGATAAAAGAGCCTTCAGGTACATCTGTGTATACCACATCACAAGGCAAATTATGCTGTAAATTGTAGACAGAAGTGCGTATAACTGCAAGTTTTGAAATTAAAAATTCTAATAAAAGCATACTGCTAGGGAGAAGCTTGTTTGGATCTGAGGCATTAAATCTTTTCAGTCCGTCAGCCTGGTAGAATGTGAATTGTTCATTGATCATGGTATGGTTTGTCAAATGGATTGAATACCTCCATTGTGAGGATTTCTTCTCATTATAAAGGCACCGAAGTGCAATATACACGGCTATAATAATGCCTAAATTACAAGAATTAAAAGCAGTCTATGTAAGGAAACTAACACCCTGTACAGATTCTAAGAAAATAAATATATACATTCGGCTAAAGATTAAATAAGGAAAGACAGCGTATCACGCTAACATCCCCCCTCAAATTGATGCTGGGCGGTCAAGAAGCATCAATTTGCTGACAAGAAACTGATGACGTTGTCGTGTCATTGCCTTTGTAAACACATCAGCAATCTGGAGATCAGTAGAAACATGAGGAAGTGTAATGATACGAGAGTCCAAAATTTCTCGAATGGAATGACAATCCACCTCAATATGTTTGGTACGTTCATGAAACACAGGATTGGCAGCAATCTGAATGGCACTAGTGTTGTCAGCATGGAGAGGTGTATGAGAGGACTGAACACAACCCAGTTCCGCAAGAAGACCCCGAAGCCAGAGAATCTCAGAACAAGCAGCGGACATGGCACGATATTCAGATTCAGTCGAAGATTTGGAGACACGATCCTGTTTCTTACTTTTCCAAGAGATCAAGGAGTCGCCAAGAAACATGCACCAACCCGTAACAGATCGGCGCGTATCAGGACAACCGGCCCAATCAGCATCACTGTAAGCCACAAGACGAAGAGGAGTGCCAGTAGGGAAGAACAAGCCACGACTAGGGGAACCTCGGAGATATCGAATGATACGACGAACAACAGCCAAGTGAAGATGACGTGGAGCCTGCATGAACTGACTCACCTGCTGGACAACAAAGGAAATATCAGGGCGAGTAATAGTCAAATAGTTCAGACTCCCCACTAACTGTCGATACATAGTGGGGTCTGAGAGAAGATCACCCTCTTCCCGAAGATACTTCGTATTGACTTCCAGAGGTGTATCCACAGAAGAAGTATCCTGAAGACCAGCCAAAGTAATCAGATCCTGAGTATATTTGTTCTGATTCAAAAAAATACCAGAAGGATCAGTATGGACTTCCAATCCCAAGAAGTAAGTAAGAGGACCAAGATCCTTCATATGAAAGGAGGCTTGGAGATGATGCTGCAATTGGGTGATCAGAGCAGAGTCCGTTCCAGTAATAACAATATCATCAACATAAACCAGAAGAAGAACAATGCCAAGAGATGTCTTGCAGAAAAATAAAGAAGAATCATAGGCACTCTACTTAAAAGAAAATTGAAGCAAGGTGGAGCGAAACTTATCAAACCACGCTCGGGGAGCCTGTTTAAGCCCATACAACAATCGTTTCAATTTATAGACATTCGATGAGGAAGAGGAGGACAAACTAGCTGGAAGGGTCATATAGATTTCTTCTTTGAGGTCACCATGAAGAAAGGCATTTTTCACATCCATTTGATGAAGAGGCCAGCCGTGGGAGGCAGCAACTGAGAGAATAGTCCGAACCGTAGTCATTTTGGCAACCGGAGCAAAAGTCTCCTCATAGTCCACCCCATATTCTTGCCGATTACCAAGTGCAACCAACCGGGCCTTATACCGATTCAGAGTCCCATCAGAGCGCAACTTGATGGAATAGACCCATTTGCAACCAATAGCTTTCACCTTAGCAGGACAAGGGACAACATCCCATGTATGATTATCCTGAAGAGCCCGAAGTTCCTCAGCCATTGCCACGCGCCAACATTCATGCTTAGAGGCCTCTGAGTAACCGGACGGAATGAGAATAGAGGACAGAGTAGCATGAAGAGAGGTATGAGAGAAACCATACCGGTCGGGTGGTCGAGATACGCGGGTTGAGCGGCGAGGAACTGGGGTAGTAGGCAGATCACCCGGAGAGGATGCAAGCTGCACAGGCTCAGATGACGGACCATGCTCAGGAAGGGGCAAAGGAGGGCGTCGTCTTTCATATACAAGTCCAGACTTGAAACGGTCAGGAAAAGAAACCGGCTCATCAAAATTAGGTAAAGCATGTATCTCAGGGAAAGACTCAACAAAATAAGGAAAGAATGACTGATTTTCAAAGAACACAACATGACGAGAAATACGAAATCGGTTAGAGCATGGATCAAAGCAAACATAGCCTTTGTGAGAGGCACTATAACCCATAAAAGTGCACCTAACAGATTGAGCAGATAACTTATGTCGTTCATGAGAAGACAAATGAACAAAGCAGACACAACCAAAAGTATGCATATCAAGGTAGGTAGGATGCCGATGATAAAGACGAAAGTAAGGACTATCAAAATTTAATACACTGGATGGCAATATATTAATTAAATAAACTGCAGTAGATAAGGCTTCGACCCAGAATTGAGGGGGAACAGAGGATTGGAGTAGTAACGTACGAACAACATCCAACAAATGTCTATTTTTCCGTTCAGCAATACCATTTTGTTGAGGTGTATACGGACAAGAACGCTGAGAAACAATGCCTTTTTGATTCAAAAAATCATGAAATTCACGAGACATATATTCACCACCTGAATCGGACCGTAGAATCTTAATACCAGAGGAAAATTGGTTTTCAACATAAGCAGTGAATTGTTGAAAGACAGAGAAGACCTCAGATTTTGAGCGAAGAAAATAAATCCAAGTATACTTCGTATAATCATCAATGAACGTAACAAAATATTTATAATTTGCGTGGGAGATAACAGGAGAGATGCCCCACACATCACTATGAATCAAATCAAAACAACGTTCAGCAGAAGTACTATGATTAGGAAAAGCAAGAGACTTTTGCCTAATTTACATGTGGAACAATCAAAAGAGAGAGAAGAAAATTGGTCTTTATTGCCCAACAAACCAGAGTTTATAACATGAGATAAAATAACGGAATTAGGATGACCTAACCGTTTGTGCCATACTTCACACTTATTGTTCACAATGGTACAAGCAAATGAAATGACAGCAGGAATGGAAAAATGTAAAGGAAATAAACGTCCAACTTTAGGCCCCCTCGCGAGTATCTTGCCCGACACCTGATCTTGCACAAGACAACCATCATGAGAAAAACGAACATCACAGTTGTTATCAACCAATTGACCCACTGAAATAAGACTAGTAGAAAGCTGAGGAGACACAAAAACATCTCTAACAGTGGAATCCATATCCCCAATAGCATGAATCGGTAATTGACTACCATTAGCAATCTGAATGTGTGCGGATCCAGTATAAGGCCGAACATTGCTAAGTGTATCAGAAGAACTAGTCATGTGATGAGATGCACCCGAATCAACAATCCATGAGGGAGAAAGGGAACCGTTACCTTGCAGCCCTAAGGCTGAAAAAGCTGAAAGAATCATCTGCTGAACCTTCTCAGTAGTAAGAGTAGATGAGTCATCAGTAGTAGCAGAAGAAGCGGAACCCACATTAGCCTGATAAGCATTAGCCTAACGATTTTGGGGACGAGTAGGGCAATCTTTAATAATATGCCCAGGCTTCTTACAATAGTTGCAAGATTTCCGTGCACAATTATTAGCAATATGTCCATATTCTTTGCAACTGAAACATTGAATTGTCCGCATGTCATGTCCCTTGCCTTTTCCGTGAGCAGCATAAGTCACGACAGTGGGTAGCATTTTATCGTGCTGATAAGTAACCTGGGTGGCAAGACGCTGCTCCTCACGAAGTAACTCGCCAAAACAAACATCCAAGGATGGCACAGGAGCACGATTCATCAAATTAGAGCGAGTGACCTCAAATTCAGGGCGTAACTTCATTAAAAATTGATCTCGTTTGCTTTGTTCATGAACTTCCTGCACAACAGAGAGAGACTCTTCTGGTACCTTGGCATAAATTATGTCAGTAAATTCTCCCCAAAAATTATTAAATCCAGAAAAATAATCTTGAATGGAGAGATTGCCCTAAGTGTAACTGGCAATTTCATACTCTAACTGAGACCGTCGAGCCATATGGTCCTGATTATACACATTTTTTAAATATTCCCACATAGATTTAGCAGTCTTATAAGGCCTCGATTAAGAACAATAAGAGGATCAACTGATGCTAAAATCCATGTCATCACTCTAGCATCTTTGATCTGCCACTGGGCTAATTTAGGAAGCTCAGTAGGAGCCGGAGTACTCCCATCAATATGATCCCATAACTCTTTTCCCATAACAAATAAACGGAATTGAAATTCCCATGCAGAATAATTTTTACCCGTAAATTTTACAGTAAAAGCTTCGGAAGACATGATACCGTAAAAAATAAGAACACGCCGAAGAAAGAAAATACTGACCAACCAAAATCTGCCAGCAATAAAAAAAATTCAGAAGCTGCCGACACCAAAAAGTCACGTCCAGAAAGTCACGTTCAGAAAGTCACCACATAGCCAAGAAAGTCACGTCCAGAAGCTGCCGAGACCCAAAAGAAAATAAGAAGTGCTGCTGCCGATAGCCCAATACCCAACCCAAGAAGCCGAAAATGGAAAGAGGCAGCAAAAAAACACAAAACAGCAACTGAAAGGGCAACAGAAAGTGCCGACCAGAAGCCTGGAACCAGAGCCACGCAAAGAACTGCGGAAAGCCACAGGAAAACCCGTAACCCACCACCAGATTGCACCGAAAATCACCCAAGGAGAACCAGACTGCACCGAAAATTACACAGAGAGGACCGAAACACCATAACACCAGAAAGAAAGACTCGGAAAAAAAACGTAAGATTTAGCAACCTGCTCTTGATACCATGTCAAATGGATTGAATACCTCCATTGTGAGGATTTCTTCTCATTATAAAGGCACCGAAGTGCAGTATACACGGCTATAATAATGCCTAAATTACAAGAATTAAAAGCAGTCTATGTAAGGAAACTAACACCCTGTACAGATTCTAAGAAAATAAATATATATATTCGGCTAAAGATTAAATAAGGAAAGACAGCGTATCACGCTAACATATCACGCTAACATGGTTATACTTGTTCTGTAAAACCTCTTCCCACACACAGTGCCGATCATAGTGATTGGAAATTGCATATTCATAACCTTTTCCCCGCAAGAAGTATTCCAATATCAGTAGAGGGTCAAGTTGGAGATGCAATTTGCTGTCCAACCAGACTGAATACCTGAAAATGTTTTACATACAAATTACTTAGATGCAAGAACCAGGGCTACAGATGTCCAATGAGCGAATATCTATACCGTAGAAGCAATTCCTACAGATGCCCTATTATAAAAATTAGTTTAAAATTAATATGCAATTTCCTTTATTGAATTAGCTGTCTAGTCTCTGCAGTAGATAACAGTTGTAATCATCAATATCATTTGCCATCCATGATATTTTCATACATATGTACAAATAAAAGAAAATGTAGAGGACTACACACAAATTACTACAGTTTAATGTACAGGGGACTATGGAGGACTAAACACAAATTACTACAGTTACATGTGCAATGGACTAAGGCCTTTTATTATCAACTGCATCACAAGACACACCCTTCAATAGTCTAACTAGCATCATTCTCACCTTGCAGAAGGAAAAAGTCGATGTGGCAATAATTTAGGTATTTTTCCCACTCTTTGCATATCAGAGTGTGGTACATTCTTCACCACCACATTCTTCCACAAGCCAGCAAAACCCATTCTATCAAGTGAAAGACCTTCTGAAGTAAGTGTTTGCAAAGTAACTCCATCTGTGAACATAACAAAACATACATTGTTCTTGGACAGCCGAGTAACCTGGAATAAAGAGAGCTTGAGATATAGTTTACAAATAAAAACCACACACTTTATAGAGATCTAGACGAAAAATATATAGTATGCTCAGGGACAACATCGATATTCAAAACTGACCATAGGACTGAGTGTTGTGCCAAGAAGGAGTTTAGTCAGTCACCGGCAAAAGGGTCATTATCAATCAAGAGGAGCTAACGAAGTTATCAGTTTCCGCTATTGTACCCAAAGAGGAGGCACCATCACCAAGCCGGATTCTCGATTTCAAATGGGTTGTGGGTTTAGGCTTCGACTTCAACCATTTAAACTGACCTCTAATTATAAGCCCTTTGCCCTTTTCTTTTTTGAATGAACCAGTATTTAGTGGCCCAATTTTGAAAATAAAGGTGGCATTCCATTGAGGAACACCACTAAATACATTCAAAATATCTGCAATAGCGGCTTCTTGCATCCATGTAATTTTGTCAATCCTGGATAAGGTTCCTTTAAGGATTTATCACCACACCATATGTCATACCAATCTGATTCTGGATCCATCACCCACCACAAAGCATGTGTATCTAGAGAGAATGGCCAATCCTCTTCTTATTTATTTCCATAAACCCACCCCATGTGGCCCTCTCGCCTCATTCAAACACAATTGTCCCAAAGTCCCACCGTATTTTGACTCTATAACAACCCTCCATAGAGACCCCCTTTCTTGATGATATCTCCACAACCACTTGCCTAGTAGAGCTTTATTAAAGGCTAGCAAATTATGAACTCAGCCCTCCTTCAGGAATTAGAGTACACATTGTGGCCCATTTTACCAAGTGAGATTTAAATTCATCCCCCATCCTCCCCCCCCCCCCCCATAAGAAATCCCGCTACATATGATGAGCCACACTAGTTGGAATTGGGAACAAAGCAAGGAAATAAGTGGGAAAGTTAGATAGAGTACTTTTTATCAAAGTTACTCTACCTCCTTTTGACAAGTATATCATCTTCCAGCTAGCCAATCTTCCCTCCATTTTTTCCAAGACCTCATCCAAAATCAACTTAGATTTGAAAGAAGTCCCCAAGGGAAGACCGAGATACTTCATTGGCAATTATGATACATTGCACCCAAGACAAGAATGTGAGACATTTGGAACATTTCCCACCAAACTAATTCCGACTTGGCTAGATTCATTTTCAAGCCATATGCAACTTCAAATCAAAGTAGAAGAGCCCTCAACACCTGGATGTAATCTTGGTTGGCCTTACATAAGATGAGAGTGTTGTCTGAAAATAGAAGATGGGAAATATCCAGTGCACTAATACTTTTGCTCTCCAACTAAGAATCATGATAGAAACCCAACCTCCATGATACTTGAAATCATTTTACTAAAAGCCTCTATTACCCAAAAAAAAAAAAAAAAGGTGGAGATAAAGGATCACCTTGTCTCAAGCCCTGAGAGCTTTTAAAGTAACTCATTGGTGCGCCATTCACTAATATAGAAAAACATTCAGTGGAGGTACAAAATTTAATCCAAGCACACCATTTTGCACCAAGACCACATCTCTCAAGCATGTGTTGCAAGAACTTCGAATTAACTCGATTATAATCCTTCTCCATGTCAAGTTTACATAATAGTCCCAGTTCTTTCAAATGCATTTTAAGGCTTCGAAATTAGTTTGTCCGTCACCATACTCAATAACTCGATGAGAATTTTATGCATCCCATTCACCAATCTTATAGGGCAGTAGTCTTTTACTTCAACCACACCTGGCCTTTTTGGAATGAGAGCAATAAATGTTGTAATAATACTTTTTTCAAACCTTCTTTTTTCATGAAATTCATGGAAGACTCCCATGATGTCATCTTTAACCACATCCCAACAATTTTGGAAGAAAGGCATTGTGAACCCATTCAGACCTGAGTTTTGTCACCCACCATACTTTTGCAAGCATGCAAAACCTGTATTCTAGGATGCCTAACCCAAAACCTCGTTAGTTTGTTACAAGAGCAAATGACCCAATCTCTCACTGATTTTTATTCAAGAATAGATAAATAAAATCGAAATGTTAGCATTACAACTCGCAAGCATATCCTGGTAGAAAAAGCCAATCATTGGTTCCTAATTGTGGGTCAAATAGAATCCTATACATCCAACATTCTTAAGATAAGATCATAGTAGGACATAATTGACTTGTTTGTGGGTATTTAGGAGTATCAATCTTAGAACATAACACTTATAAAAAAAAATCTATCCTTTTTTTTTTAATCAGTAAATAAAATTTTATTGATCATAACTCATAAGAATATGCAAAACCCAAGTACACGGGTCATAAACAAGAGCAACGCCTAGGTGTGATGTTCTGTTCTAGTGATACAAGAAAATCATGAATGGTCATCCCATTAAAATCAATTACAATCGACCATTGGAACAATGTGTTAAAAAGGAAAGTTCTAAGTTCATAAAAAAAAAAATCTATCTTAGATCATAACTAAGAATTGTTTGAGGAACATTTGTCCTTGTAAATAGGTATTAAAGACTTTGAGCTGTATTAAGCTTTAAGCTGAACAAAAATAGCATATGATTTTGCTTATTCATGAAAAAAAATAAAAGAAAAGCCACGTATCGTTTTACCAGTCGGTGTCCTCAAGCGATCTGAATTTCCAAAAATACAAGAGATCACTGCGATGTGGCATTTATTGATGTAATTTACATCATCTTCAGCCAGGTCAAACCCTGTCCTTGGGTATCCTTTGAACCTTTAACGAATCCACAATTTACTTTCTGGTCATGTGCCAAAAATGAATATTCCCTTTCTTCCAGACTCTGATGTCCTGCAAATCTAGGTTCCCATTGCTCTTGTCCATTGGGTTTCACCTCTACTTCTGTGTACTGTAAGGTAAACCTCACAAACTTTCGACTTTCTAAAGGCTCTACAAGCTGTGGAGTTGAGCTTAAGAACTTCATCTCACAAGAGGAACCTTAGTAATAAAACATTACATGTTAGTTGGGCTAAAACCAGAGAACATGAAACTCAAGTTCAGAAAAGTAGAGACAGAGATGCTTGGATAATGTAATTTGATAGCCAAGAGAAATCAAAAGGTGACTACTTTTCTTGAAACAATAATTTATAAGTTATATCGAGATCAAGAAGGATGTCACTCATAGGGTAAGCATGGAGTGAATAAAGTTGAATGCATAGCCAAAGTTATCTTACTTGTGAAAATTAAAGGGAAAAAAAGAAGACTCCATATAAAATTATTTGATGGTCCACTTCCATAGCATTAACCACAGAAAATATAGAAAGAGAAGACTTCATATAAAATTTCCATGGATTGGGATTACTAAATCAACTGACAGTTGTAGGTGCCAAAAGGATCTCTAAGTCCAGAACCAAAAGTGGTAATTTTATTGGCACATTAGCATGGATGGAGATCATTTGCCTAAGAAAACAGAAATTTTACCAGAATGTTTGTGGCGCTTTGCATTCCTTTTGGGATCTGACCGTGTTCTTTTAGACTGTCTTCCATTGACAGTTTTAAAATCTTGAAATTGTAAAGAAGAGTCCTCATATGAATTGGTCGACATTTCCTCCACCTCAACCACATTCCGATTCTTGTTACCACGTCAAGAAAATTAGATGACTCCAAAGAGTAACCAGCATCTTCATTGTTTGAATTTTATACATCTAAATGGTCCCCTTTCCCATGTCCAATGTCATCATAGTCTTCATTTGGAGTATTGTGAAAGTCAAAACCATCAGCACCATTTTCGGCAGCTTCATTCTGCTTTTCCAAATCATCAGCATCAAATTGCTTATTTTCATTGCTATTTTTTGTAGATATTTGCCCCACATTTTCTAGAGAGGCCTTGTATTGTGCTTCATGCATTTTCAATTCACTACGCCCATCTTCATTATACAATCCAATGCCTCTTCGATCTGAACCCTTGACAGAATCATCAAGAGAGGACTTCTTGTTGCCATTCATCAATGTCATCGGAACAACACCCTTATCAGAAGCTTCATCATCCAAAGCCATGAGAGAATGATCAACCACATCCTCATTGTAATCCTCATCCCTTCTCCTATTATCTTTATCCCAATATCTCGAGTCCCGGCCATGCCTTACCGAACCCTGGCCAAACCTAAGAACATTATACCCCTGTGTCCGTGTCACATTTGTAAGGAAATCATCGTTCTTCGATCCTTCATTCTCAGCAAAACTACTTATTTCTGGACCAAAATATAAGTATGTTACGAAAACTGATGACAATGTAGTGAAAAATATATGAAATGAGAGAGAAAAATAATCACACACAACACAAGATTTACGTGGTTCGGAAAATTGCCTACGTCCACGGGAGTTGCAAAGGATTTATATATATGAGGGATCACAATACAATGGAGGAAGAGAAATATTGTTCTTCACCGAATTCTGGAGGCACACACACTGCCAAATGAAGTATAAATGGCCTATTTATACTTCTCACGGCGGAAAACTCTAATTCTGGGCAAAATACAGAACATTCGCTCGAGCGGCGTGTCGAGCGCGCGTCGAGCGAACTTCTCTTCCGCATTCGCTCGAGCGAACTGTCGAGCGCACGTCGAGCGTTCGACTCTGCCTGATTTCGCTCGAGCGGGTGCGCGCGCTGTCGAGCGAACTTCTCTTCCGCATTCGCTCGAGCGAACTGTCGAGCGCACGTCGAGCGTTCGACTCTGCCTGATTTCGCTCGAGCGGCCAATGCCTTCGCTCGAGCGAACTTCCCTTCCTGGAGACATCGCTCGAGCTCACTGTCGAGCGGCTTCGAGCGTTCGAATCTGCCTGGCTTCGCTCGAGCGGCGGCCTTTTGCCGCTCGAGCGAAGTGGACCAGACTCCACTACTCAACAATTCTCCCACTTGGAGACTGGTACACTTGCTGCATCGTCCTCTTCCTCAAACGTGATATCCTCCATTTCTGCAACTCACTGCCCCTGTCTTCATGCCAGAAGACCAACTGAAGTAGCACACAACTTCAGTTTCTCAAGTGTGACACCCTTTGTCAACATATCAGCCGGGTTCTTGCTACCACAAATTTTCTCAAGTAACAACTGTCCATCATCTAACAATGATCGTATGAAGTGATACCTGATTTGAATGTGCTTTGTCCTGGAATGAAATGCTGGATTCTTGGCAAGGAATATGGCACTCTGACTATCACTATAGAGAGTGCCTTTCTGATTCTTTTTACCCAATTCCTCCAAGAAGCCCTGTAGCCATATCATCTCCTTTGCAGCCTCTGACACTGCAACATACTCAGCTTCTGTAGTAGACAAAGAAACTGTTTTCTGCAGATTAGAACCCCATGACACTGCAGTACCACCAAGAGTATAAACAAAACCTGTGGTACTCTTTCTGCTATCAATATCACCAGCTAAATCAGCATCAACATAGCCCTGCACCTCTAAACTCTTTCCTAGAGAAACACAAGCACGTTTCTGAGGAGCCCTTTAGGTACCTCAAAATCCACTTCACTGCTTCCCAATGTTCTTTTCCTGGGTTACTCATGTATCTACTCACAACTCCCACTGCATGGGCAATATCCGGTCTTGTGCAGACCATAGCATACATAAGTGAACCAATAGCTGAGGCATAAGGAACCTTACTCATGTAGTCTTGTTCCTCCTCTGACTCGGGTGACTGATTCTTGCTGAGTCTGAAGTGACTTCCCAAGGGTGTGCCAACTGGTTTGGCCTTGTCCATATTGAACCTGCTGAGTACCTTCTTCACATACTCAGCCTGTGAGAGCCTCAACGTACCTCTGGCTCTATCTCTGACAATTCTCATGCCAAGGATTTGCTTTGCAGCTCCCAAATCCTTCATTGCAAAGTGCTCTGACATCTGCTTCTTCAGATTATTGATCTCATCAATACTAGCCCCTGCAATAAGCATGTCATCCACATACAACAGCAGAATAATGTATGAATTGTCAAAATGCTTGACATAACAACAGTGATCTGCTTGACATCTAATGTACCCTGCACTGCACATGAAGTTGTCAAATTTCTTGTACCACTGTCTAGGAGCTTGTTTCAGGCCATACAAGCTCTTCTTCAGTCTGCAAACTGAATCTTCCTTTCCCTGTACTGCAAACCCCTCAGGTTGGTGCATGTAGATGTCTTCTTCAAGGTCTCCATGAAGAAAGGCTGTCTTCACATCTAACTGCTCAAGAAATAAATCTTCGTAGCAACCATAGACAGTACCATCCTGATGGTTGTGATCTTCACCACAGGAGAAAAGATCTCAGAGTAATCAATACCCTGCTTCTGCTGAAAGCCTTTTACAACAAGTCTAGCCTTGTACCTCTTACTGCCATCATGCTCAGTTTTCACCCGGTACACCCACTTGTTGTGTAATGCCTTCTTCCCGATGGAAGTTCTGTCAACTCCCATGTCTGATTCTCTAGCAGAGAATCCATCTCACCTTTCATGGCCAGCTCCCACTTGCAAGAATTTTCATCTTGCAAGGTTTCTTCATAACTCTGCGGTTCTCCTCCATCTGTCAACAGAATGTAGTTCAAGGTTGGTGAGAAACGCTGTGGAGGACGTCTAGTCCTAGCTAACCTGCGAACTGTAGCTATAAGAGTGAACGGCTCTGAAACTGACTGCAGAATAATAGGAATGGGTGCACTGGACCCACTCTCCCCGTCACTCACATCTCTACTCTGCACTGTGACCTCTGGTAGGTCATCCAAGCTTACAAACTCGGACTCCTGAGGAGCTGTTTCAGAAGCTGTACTAGACTTGTCCTTGTACATAGTCTTCTCATTGAAAATTACATTCCTGCTTCTTATGATCTTCCGACCCTGATCATCCCAGAAACGATAGCCAAATGCCTCGTCTCCATAGCCAATGAAATAACATTTCTTTGACTTCGCCTCAAGTTTACTTCGAGCATCAGAATCAATATGAACATAAGAAAGACAACCAAATGTTCTAAGGTGAGAAAATTTAACCTCTTTCTCACTCCAAACCTCCTCAGGCAATTCATGATTTAATGGAACTGATGGCCCTCTGTTTATCAAGTAGACTGCAGTGCTGGCTGCATCTGCCCAGAAAGTAGGTGGTAGTCCGGCGTGCAGCCTCATGCTTCTAGCACGCTCATTTATGGTTCTGTTCATACGTTCAGCAACTCCATTTTGCTGTGGTGTCCCAGGAATGGTCTTCTCCATTCTGACACCCTGAGCTGCACAATACTCCTTGAACCCACCATCAATATACTCACCACCATTGTCAGACCTCAAACATTTCAGCTTTAGGCCTGTTTCTGTCTCTACCATGGCCTTCCAAGTTTTGAATACATTAAATACATCGGATTTATGCTTCAGAAAATAAATCCACACCTTCCTACTATGATCATCAATGAACGTGACATAGTAACGAGAACCTCCTAGAGATGCCACTGGGGAAGGTCCCCACACATCTGTGTGGACTAGGTCCAGTTTTCCTGTCTTAGGCGTCCTGCCACTTCTCAAGAAACTGACCTTCTTCTGTTTCCCCATAATACAGCTCTCACACATACTGAGATCAACTGTCTTCAGTTCTGGTAGCTTGCCTCTAGACAGAAGTTCTTTCAAACCCTTCTGACTCATATGGCCAAGCCTGCAATGCCACAAATCTGTTGTGTTTTCTGCAACGGTAGTAGCAATAGTGTCATCCAAACCGGTAGTCATATACAGTGTACCAGTTTTTCTACCTCGAGCCAGTACCAATGCCCCTTTTGTGACCTTCCAGGTACTATCTGAGAACACTACTGAGTGCCCACACTCATCCAGCTGCCCAACAGAAATGAGGTTCTTCTTCAACTCAGGAATGTGTCTGACCTTTTGCAAGGTCCATTTGTTCTTGTGAGGGAGTGCAATGTCAATGTCTCCCATCCCTACCACGTTCAAAGCTTCTCCATCAGCCAGATACACTTTCCCAAAATCACCTGCGACATAATTTCGCATTAGCTCCCGGTGGGAAGTTGTATGGAAGGAAGCCCCCGAGTCCAGTATCCAATCATCAACTGGACTATGAACTGCAAGTAATAGTGCATCATGTACTTCTTCAGTTACAACATTAGCACTATCATTCTCGGTCTTTCTAGGATTTTTGCAGTTCTTCCTTATGTGGCCAGCTTTGCCACAATTCCAGCAAGTAACCTGCTGACCAGGCCTCAACTTGCTCTTGCCTCTGTGGTTTGATTTTGACCTTCCTCTATTCGAGTTCCTATCATGTGATCTCCCTCGAGAATCAACATTCAGTGCTGAACTCGAACACGAGGTCTCGCCTGAATCTCTCCTACGCACCTCCTCAGTCAAAATCAAGTCGCGAATATTCTCCCACTTGGAGACTGGTACACTTGCTGCATCGTCCTCTTCCTCAAACGTGATATCCTCCATTTCTGCAACTCACTGCCCCTGTCTTCATGCCAGAAGACCAACTGAAGTAGCACACAACTTCAGTTTCTCAAGTGTGACACCCTTTGTCAACATATCAGCCGGGTTCTTGCTACCACAAATTTTCTCAAGTAACAACTGTCCATCATCTAACAATGATCGTATGAAGTGATACCTGATTTGAATGTGCTTTGTCCTGGAATGAAATGCTGGATTCTTGGCAAGGAATATGGCACTCTGACTATCACTATAGAGAGTGCCTTTCTGATTCTTTTTACCCAATTCCTCCAAGAAGCCCTGTAGCCATATCATCTCCTTTGCAGCCTCTGACACTGCAACATACTCAGCTTCTGTAGTAGACAAAGAAACTGTTTTCTGCAGATTAGAACCCCATGACACTGCAGTACCACCAAGAGTATAAACAAAACCTGTGGTACTCTTTCTGCTATCAATATCACCAGCTAAATCAGCATCAACATAGCCCTGCACCTCTAAACTCTTTCTAGAGAAACACAAGCACGTTTCTGAGGAGCCCTTTAGGTACCTCAAAATCCACTTCACTGCTTCCCAATGTTCTTTTCCTGGGTTACTCATGTATCTACTCACAACTCCCACTGCATGGGCAATATCCGGTCTTGTGCAGACCATAGCATACATAAGTGAACCAATAGCTGAGGCATAAGGAACCTTACTCATGTAGTCTTGTTCCTCCTCTGACTCGGGTGACTGATTCTTGCTGAGTCTGAAGTGACTTCCCAAGGGTGTGCCAACTGGTTTGGCCTTGTCCATATTGAACCTGCTGAGTACCTTCTTCACATACTCAGCCTGTGAGAGCCTCAACGTACCTCTGGCTCTATCTCTGACAATTCTCATGCCAAGGATTTGCTTTGCAGCTCCCAAATCCTTCATTGCAAAGTGCTCTGACATCTGCTTCTTCAGATTATTGATCTCATCAATACTAGCCCCTGCAATAAGCATGTCATCCACATACAACAGCAGAATAATGTATGAATTGTCAAAATGCTTGACATAACAACAGTGATCTGCTTGACATCTAATGTACCCTGCACTGCACATGAAGTTGTCAAATTTCTTGTACCACTGTCTAGGAGCTTGTTTCAGGCCATACAAGCTCTTCTTCAGTCTGCAAACTGAATCTTCCTTTCCCTGTACTGCAAACCCCTCAGGTTGGTGCATGTAGATGTCTTCTTCAAGGTCTCCATGAAGAAAGGCTGTCTTCACATCTAACTGCTCAAGAAATAAATCTTCAGTAGCAACCATAGACAGTACCATCCTGATGGTTGTGATCTTCACCACAGGAGAAAAGATCTCAGAGTAATCAATACCCTGCTTCTGCTGAAAGCCTTTTACAACAAGTCTAGCCTTGTACCTCTTACTGCCATCATGCTCAGTTTTCACCCGGTACACCCACTTGTTGTGTAATGCCTTCTTCCCCGATGGAAGTTCTGTCAACTCCCATGTCTGATTCTCTAGCAGAGAATCCATCTCACCTTTCATGGCCAGCTCCCACTTGCAAGAATTTTCATCTTGCAAGGTTTCTTCATAACTCTGCGGTTCTCCTCCATCTGTCAACAGAATGTAGTTCAAGGTTGGTGAGAAACGCTGTGGAGGACGTCTAGTCCTAGCTAACCTGCGAACTGTAGCTATAAGAGTGAACGGCTCTGAAACTGACTGCAGAATAATAGGAATGGGTGCACTGGACCCACTCTCCCCGTCACTCACATCTCTACTCTGCACTGTGACCTCTGGTAGGTCATCCAAGCTTACAAACTCGGACTCCTGAGGAGCTGTTTCAGAAGCTGTACTAGACTTGTCCTTGTACATAGTCTTCTCATTGAAAATTACATTCCTGCTTCTTATGATCTTCCGACCCTGATCATCCCAGAAACGATAGCCAAATGCCTCGTCTCCATAGCCAATGAAATAACATTTCTTTGACTTCGCCTCAAGTTTACTTCGAGCATCAGAATCAATATGAACATAAGAAAGACAACCAAATGTTCTAAGGTGAGAAAATTTAACCTCTTTCTCACTCCAAACCTCCTCAGGCAATTCATGATTTAATGGAACTGATGGCCCTCTGTTTATCAAGTAGACTGCAGTGCTGGCTGCATCTGCCCAGAAAGTAGGTGGTAGTCCGGCGTGCAGCCTCATGCTTCTAGCACGCTCATTTATGGTTCTGTTCATACGTTCAGCAACTCCATTTTGCTGTGGTGTCCCAGGAATGGTCTTCTCCATTCTGACACCCTGAGCTGCACAATACTCCTTGAACCCACCATCAATATACTCACCACCATTGTCAGACCTCAAACATTTCAGCTTTAGGCCTGTTTCTGTCTCTACCATGGCCTTCCAAGTTTTGAATACATTAAATACATCGGATTTATGCTTCAGAAAATAAATCCACACCTTCCTACTATGATCATCAATGAACGTGACATAGTAACGAGAACCTCCTAGAGATGCCACTGGGGAAGGTCCCCACACATCTGTGTGGACTAGGTCCAGTTTTCCTGTCTTAGGCGTCCTGCCACTTCTCAAGAAACTGACCTTCTTCTGTTTCCCCATAATACAGCTCTCACACATACTGAGATCAACTGTCTTCAGTTCTGGTAGCTTGCCTCTAGACAGAAGTTCTTTCAAACCCTTCTGACTCATATGGCCAAGCCTGCAATGCCACAAATCTGTTGTGTTTTCTGCAACGGTAGTAGCAATAGTGTCATCCAAACCGGTAGTCATATACAGTGTACCAGTTTTTCTACCTCGAGCCAGTACCAATGCCCCTTTTGTGACCTTCCAGGTACTATCTGAGAACACTACTGTGTTACGAAAACTGATGACAATGTAGTGAAAGATATATGAAATGGGAGAGAAAAACAATCACACACAACACAAGATTTACGTGGTTCGGCAAATTGCCTACGTCCACGGGAGTTGCAAAGGATTTATATATATGAGGGATCACAATACAATGGAGGAAGAGAAATATTGTTCTTCACCGAATTCTGGAGGCATACACATTGCCAAATGAAGTATAAATGGCCTATTTATACTTCTCACGGCGGAAAACCCTAATTCTGGGCAAAACACAGAACATTCGCTCGAGTGGCGTGTCGAGCGCGCGTCGAGCGAACTTCTCTTCCGCATTCACTCGAGCGAACTGTCGAGCACACGTCGAGCGTTCGACTCTGCCTGATTTCGCTCGAGCGGCCAATGCCTTCGCTCGAGCGAACTTCCCTTCCTGGAGACATCGCTCGAGCTCACTGTCGAGTGGCTTTCGAGCGTTTGAATCTGCCTGGCTTTGCTCGAGCGGCGGCCTTTTGCCGCTCGAGTGAAGTGGACCAGACTCCACTACTCAACAAAGTAGTCCTCAAATGCTTAGATGAGATTTATTGCATAAATGGATTATCAATCAAGGAATGATAAAGCATTTTGCATATCTAGAAAAGAAATAATTCATTTTGAATGGAATATTTAGATCCTGAGTTTTACAGTTAAAAAACTGCAAACATAAATGGAAAAATACTGACAGATGAAGGAGATTGAATGCATCAAATTCCCTGCCTCTCCATCCAGATGTTGAGAAGAAGATGTAGAAGAAAATAAATTTACGCTCTGCTGTGCTATTTGATTACTAAACTAATGCTAGTTCATAATTATTACAGTTCACTTGAAATGAATGAGTGCTCATTCTAGTGATCAAACAGCCCTTGCCTTCCACTTGGTTATCACAGCAACTATTTAGCCAGCACAGGTAAGATTTTATTCACACAATTTGGAGACAAAGGGTCACTGAACCCCGAACAACATGCCACGTGGAACTCAGATTCCATTTTTCTTTCAGTGAAGTTTTTTGGCACCAAATAGGCCTGGAGTGCAATACATAAATTGGGGAAAAAATTGCACCCAACAGAAAAGCAGAAAAGGAAGTACTGAAAAATAAGTCAAATTTCCGATCCTCAGTACTTAAAAAATTACCCGCCAATTAATCACCAAGAAAAGAGCCGCAATTGACAGAATGACCGGTAAAGACTTGAGCTTAGTTTGACCACAGGAACAAATGTGTCAAGCAAATCAATGCTATAGGTTTCACGAAAACATAGGAGCTAAACTAAACTGACTTCTCAAACCTTAGGTTTTTCATTAAGTAGAAGGCAACATCACTCCGTCACCTCACCAAAATCACAAAATACATTGAGAAAACTGACCTAAAGGAAGTGTTAACAAACTTGACATCCAGTGAAAAAATTGCGAATACACTTTTCCACACCAAATTTAGGAAACTGACCCTTGGTGTCTCTGGAAAGGTAATAGTAAGCCAAGAAGGTGACAAAGAGGCCCAGAGAAACGATGATGACGCCGGCGACGAAGGAGACTCGACGACTCTTCTCGGGCCGGGCCGGGCGCAGAGTCCCTGCAGGCTTGTTTGGAGCAGCGCGGATTCCAATGGAGACGTGATCAGGCTGCCTGCCAATGGAGGAAGAGTAGAGGTTGACGAATCTATCCGCCCCTGATTGCTGCCTGTACTGAGCCATTTTGGCATTGTATTACCACTCATACTGCAGAGAATCAAAATAGTCTTCGCTTTTTCTTTTTCCTCTATATTTTCTGTGGCGTGGATTGGATCAGAGACGAGTAGATTTGCTTTTTTCATAATTATGTTTTCTCCGTAGATAAAGAGGGAGTTTGTAATTTTTTTTTTTTAACACTTGAATGGACAAAAATATTCTCTAATGTGGGCTAGCTTTACCTTATTCGATTACCCTTTCAATAATATGTCATTCTCAAATGGTGAATCGACGGTCTCGAGAAATCACACCTAAGGAAAGCTCTTCTTTCATCTATCCGAGCGCAGGTAAGAACCAGTGGATCGGTCGGCAAACCTCCACGCGTATCTTTAGTCATCTGTTATATCGCCTGCATGGGATGGCCTCGGCATCTGAGGCATTGCATTTTCACAAGGCATGGCATTTTCAGATTTTCTGAATACGAAACCCCCTCTTGTACTATTCCAAAAGGAGGCATTGAATTTCCTTCTGACGAAAGCATGACATTTTCAAATTTCCTGCATTTGCTCCAGTGTTTCTTCCTTCAAGGTTGGAAATGATGGCTTCTTGTTTTAACTTTTGACTTTTTGTTTTGGATTGACTTTGTTTAGCTTATTTCTTTCAATTTTGGGTTTCTACTTTTGGCAGTTTACACTTTACACCATCTTTGGGGCCTGATCTGTTTGCAGAAGTCATTGACCTTGGACATCAGATACTGCTTGGGATAATCGAGCAGTGTAGGAAAATAAGTATCTAATCGGTTGCCGTCACCATTGGAAACATCATTGGTACTCTCTGCGCTGATCTCGCTACACTTATTGCTTAGGGTCAGCTTTGTTGTCCAGATGACTAATACAAGAGGGGGGTGAATTGAGTTGTATTTAAGAAAATAACAATATAAATTAATATAAATAAAATATAAAATAGCAATAAATATAAAGAGTAAGGGTAAGAGAAGCAAA